>JAHHFK020002590.1:0-72964 GCA_024533555.2 Aedes koreicus | reverse complement strand
GGTCATCCGCAAACAGACCGATCCAGCCGTTTGATTTCAATTAGGACGCCATTAGACCGAAAATACACAGCAGAACTCCTCATCCCGTAATGGGGTCGCCTAATTAAATGGAATGATTTTCAAAAAGTAAACACGAGGTTTAACTTTCCCGTCAAGGAGTCAACCTTCGCAGATTACGGTGACAATCTGGATAATCCGGATTGAAGAAACCGAGGTAAGATTCGAAATTGGTTAACTCGGAAAAAGATTCATCGTTTAGACAAATTGAATTTTGCCCAAGTTTACTCTAATTAAAATATTGAATCAATAGGTCCGCTTTTCTATCAAATCCGACAAAGACGACGAGATGGGATTGATTGGAGGAAAATTAAGTGTCAGCTCTTAACTTGTTAATAAAGTTCCGGATCAAAAGTTTGCGAATTATTTCATCTCATTAGAAGGTTTGGACCTTGCTTGTGCATCTTCCCAGCGAGATACTCCGAACTTCAACTTGATTCTGGAATTTCCACAACAATCCGTTTTATGCGTCAATTACCTGTGAGGCAAACAATTTCATCTACCCTAGAGTGAATGATGTTTACACACTTAAATTGTCGACCGCTTCGAAATTATAATGGCATTACTTCGACAAAACGTCACGAGCTTAAAAAAAAGCAAGGTAGGTTCCCTTCTCAGAAGCCACCCTCAAAACGTACCTACTGTAAACTGAATCTACAAAAATCCTCCCGAAGTGGATGGTAATTCAATTCACAGCCACTGAGCTCGAAAACCCTGAGCTAATTTCATCATGCCAAGTAAGTTTTGGCTTCCTGGGAAATTATGTCATATCTCTCCACTTCTACTGCTCTCTCCAGGAGCTAATATTCTGCTAATTGGGGCAAAGTTGTGAGTTGAATTTTAAATACATCCCACAACCGACTGTTGCATCATCGCCACGCTTCTTGATTCTCCCGCCATTTTCGCTGTAGAGCCGACATGATTTGCGTAATGGCTCCGTTAATCGCATTCCACGCACTTTCGTCACGACACATTCTATAGACGACGTTAACTGGGCTGGTATCTGCCCCGCTGATGGCAAGCATCTCGCTTCGCAATGATCCGAATCGTGGGCAGTCAAAGACCACGTGCTCCGGTGTCTCTTGGACGTCTGCGCACTCCGGACAGAAGGGTGACGCTGCGTGTCCGAATCGATGCAAGTATTGCCTGAAGCAACCATGGCCAGACAGAAACTGCGTAAGGTAGAAGTTTACCTCTCCATGCTTCCTTTTCATCCAGATCGACAGATCCGGTATGAGCTGGTGCGTCCATCGACCGTTCTCCCCCGTGTCCCATTCTCGTTGCCATTTGGCCATCGACTCCGCTCTCACCAGCTTCCGAACTCCTCTGATATTTCTCCGCTGATAACACTCACTGTCCTCCGCGAGAGTGATGCCAATCGGGATCATTCCGGCAATGACGCATACTGCCTCCGATGAAATAGTTCTGTACGCACTCACGACTCGCATGGCCATGAGCCTGAACGTACTGTTCAACTTCGCCCGGTTTCGCTTGGTTCCCAGCGCTGCGACCCAGGCTGGACCTCCGTATCTCAGTATCGATGATGATACACTAGCCAGTAGACGCCGCTTACTACTGCTAGGTCCGTAGCTATTCGGCATGATTCTGGCTACCGCATTGATGGCCTTCGCCGCCTTCCCACAGGCATAATCTACGTGGCTGTTGAAGTTTAGCCGGTCGTCGATCATCACACCCAGATACTTCAGCACGCGCTTCGAGGCTATGGCATGCCCTCCGATGACGATTTCTGCTCGCTGCACCGCTTTGCAGTTGCTGACCAACAGCACCTCCGTTTTGTGGTGGGCTATCTGCAGCTTCGACCCCTGCATCCAGTTTTCAATTATGCCGATTGCTTCGGTCGCCAGCATTTCCACTTCTTCCAGTGTTTCGCCTGTCACTGACAATACGATGTCGTCCGCAAAGCCAACGATCACTACGCCTTTGGGAAGCTTCAGCGTCAGCACTCCGTTGTACATCCCGTTCCAAAGTGTTGGGCCAAGGATGGAACCTTGCGGAACTCCCGCCGTGATGTTCACCGATTTCCGCCCCACGGAGGTCTCGTAGATCAGCACCCGGTTCTGAAAGTAACTCTTCAGAATTCTGCACAGGTAATCAGGGACCCTCATTCTGTGCAGCGACTCGGCAATAGCCTCCCAGCTGGCGCTATTGAAGGCGTTCTTAACGTCGATCGTTACAACAGCGCAATATCGATCGCCTCTCCGCTTCTGTTTGGACGACTTTACGGCTGTCTCGACCACTGTCCGAATGGCATCCACCGTAGACTTCCCTTTCCGGAAACCGAATTGCATCCTCGATAGCCCGTGCTCGCTCTCGGTAAATTTCGTCAGCCTGTTGAGGATGATCCTCTCCAGGAGTTTCCCGAGCGTATCCAACAGGCATATTGGCCTATACGATGCTGGATCCCCCGGAGGCTTTCCTGGCTTCGGCAGCAACACTAGCTTCTGTATTTTCCACCTGTCCGGGAAATGGCCTTCCTCTAGACATTTCTGCAGCACATCCCTGAACATGTCCGGAAATGCCTGAATCGCCACTTTCAGAGCCACGTTAGGGATTCCATCCGGTCCGGGTGCCTTCTTCACCTTAAGCCCTCTCGCCACTGCCACGAGCTCCTCGTTCGAGACTTGCGTGCCCTCAGCGTTACTTCTTTCTTCCTCGCCGTACGGTGTACGTGGCCACGTCGTTGGATCGTGCGTCGGGAAAAGTCCATCTACGATAACCTTCAGTTTTTCTGGACATAGCTCTGCAGCCATCGTTGGGCCTTTGATCTTCGCCATCACAATACGGTACGCGTCGCCCCAGGGGTTAGCATCAGCGGCTCGGCACAGCTCCTTGTAGCAGTTCGTCTTGCTCAGTCTTATCTCTCGTTTTAATTCGGCCCTGGCCGCTCGGAACACCACCCTATGCACCTCTCTGTCTGCTGCGGTTTTAGCTCTCTGGACACGTCTTCTGGCTCTGAGACAACTAGCGCGGAGGTTGCTGAGTTGCTCATTCCACCAGTAAGCTGGGCGCCGCTTGTTCCTCGGCTCCAGTTTCCTCGGCATGGTTGCGTCGCATGCCCTTACTAACGTATTCGTCAGCTCGTCCGCGTTTCGGTTCGAGAGTTCGTTGTCGAACCGAAGTGCCTCAACAAAGAGTTCCTTGTCGAAGACCTTCGTCTTCCACTTCCGCTCGCAACTATTTGTCCTTCGTATTGCGACAGGATTTCGCTGGCCGATGCTATACCGGATCGCCAGATGGTCGCTATGGGTATACTCCTCACACACTCTCCAGTTCATATTTGTCATCAGCGACGGACTACAGAAGGTAACATCGATGACGGATTCACGACCGTCCTTGCGAAAAGTGCTGGCGGTACCTACGTTCGATAGTGTAACTTCCAACTTTGCCAGAGCTTCTAGCAGGCTGCACCCTCTAGCGTTGGTACATCTGCTGCCCCACTCCACAGCCCAAGCATTGAAGTCTCCTCCGATGACGACCGGTCTTCTTCCGATGAGCTTCTCGGTCAGTGCATCCAGCATCTGGTGGAACTGCTCCATGGTCCACCTTGGGGGTGCATAGCAGCTGCATACAAAGATCCCGTTGATTTTGGCGATCACGAACCCTTCGTATGAACTGGACACTACTTCCTGGATGGGGAATCTGCCCATCACTTGTATCGCAGCCATCGCCGCTCTATCTGCCACCCAGTTTCCGTTATCGGGAGGAACACGATACGGTTCCGCAATGATTGCGACGTCACACTTTGTTTCTGTTGTTGACTGCCACAACAGTTGCTGTGCTATGTCGCAATGATTGAGGTTAATTTGGGTTACCTCCATTACTGCCGACCTGCTGTCGCCTTTTTATATACTGGGCATCTGAAGCCCCCGTCATGTGGTCGTTTCCGTCCTCCTTTTTTTTTGCAAAGCATGCATCTCGGTTGCTTTGTGCAGTCTCTTGCAAAATGACCCTTCTCCCCGCATTTCCTGCACAGATCAGATCTGTCAGGGCCTTTGCAGTTCCTCGCCTGGTGACCAAAACCCATGCACTTAAAGCATCTCTCCAATTCCTTTGCAACTCGAGGGACGACTCTCAGTGAGCACACCGACCACCCAACTTTTACTCGACCCGACTCCAACAGCTTGTTGGCTGCAGCTGTCGGCAGACGTATCGCCGCCGTCTGTGTGCCACCGTACGCCTTCCTCAACCGGATTGTCATTGGTGCATCTCCAAGATCGCAGTGTCCCTTCAGCGCCCTCCTCAGCTCGTCTTCTGTTGTGATCTCGTCAAGATCCTTGCACTCGATCACTGTCTCCTGGGATAGAGCTCTTACTATCGCCTGCCTCACCAAGAGACTTTTCAACGAGCGTCTTGAAGGCTGTGCTCTTGATGGCAGGATCCTTCTTCAGCTCAAAGAGCATCTCACCTTTCTGGGTGCGCCTGGTTTTCACCACATTCTCCCCTAGTTCCTTCAACTCCGGATCAGCTCTCACTTTTCGGAGGAGTTCAGCGTACGTCGTTTCACTTTTTACCTCAACAATCAGAGCGTCGCCCTTACTTCGCTCCCGACGAGGCCGAGGTATCTGCTTCTTCTGCTCTCCTGACGTTTTCACTTGCTGCTGTTTTTTTCTTCTTTTTTCTCTTTCTGGTTGCCGACAGTGCGCCATACACTGCCTTCTCCTTTCTCCTCGTCGTTTTTGTGCTTTTTCAGCTCTCCTCCTTTCCTGGTGTATCCCTTTTCCTTTTCTCCGAGCGTGGATTCTGGGTTCCTTCGGCGTCTTCAGTGCTTCAACCGTGCCCCCCTCGTCTTCCCCCCCTCCGTCCCCCCCCCCCCCCTTTTTGCTTCGCCGCGTTCCTCTGCCTCTTCTTTCCCCTTTCCCCCCCGTCCCCTCCCCCCTGCCTCCTTTCTTTTTGTTTTTGTGTGTGTGTGTGTGTGTGTGTGTGTGTGTGTGTGTGTGTGTTTTTTTTTTTTTTTTTTTTTTTTTTTTTTATTTTGTGGTAAAGCATTTACGCCGACCTAGCACACGTTCGGTAGCCCGACTCCAGCTACCAAATTCGCCCTTCGTGTGTCAGAGTGAGGGACTCTGAACAGAGAAGATGACTCTGAACCCTACTCCTCTAAACTCCACCAAGAGTCTGACTACTTCGGGAGGAGGCTGTGCTCATGCACTTCTCTTGTTGCCAAGCCTTGCTAGTCGCGCTAGTTCGCTGATCTCATCACCATAAAACTGGTTGTAGATGTACTACTCTTCTTGTTGACCAGTTGGATGCCGAGGTCGGTCCAGTGATTCCGGTTGGAGGGTGACTTCCGGTTCACTGGCGTCCCGACGACCCTGAACTGGCGGTTTGTCACAATCGGTGCTACTCGGTATACTCCCCGACGGTGGAGATAGCCTACTAGGGCGGAGGGTTCCCCGACGAAAGAATATCTCCCGAAACCGTTAACGAACGCGATATGCTTGCTTCAATGTTGTCCGGTAGTGTCGAGGTCGGTCCAGCGATTCCGGTTGGAGGATTGCTTCCGGTTCCCTGGTGCCCCGACGACTCATGCCGATGACTCGCTCCGGACTACTCAGAATAGTCCCTGACGGTGGATCCATCCTACTCCGACGAAGAGTTCCCCGGCGGTGGAAGTTCTTCCAAAACCAATGCAATCCGGGCAGATGTCTAGGTCGGTCCTGCGGTTCTGGTTGGAGGATGACTTCCAGTCCACAGGCGCCCCGACGACCAATTGCCGGTGCTTCTTCACGATCTACTCAGACTAGTCCCCGGCAGTGGACCTAGCCTACTCCGACGGAGAATTTCCCGACGACGAAAGTTCTCCCGAAACTGTTTTCTAGATGCTGATACGTGGCGCTCGGTCTAGTCCCCGGCGGTGGATCTAGCCTACTCCGGTCGCGCCCGATGGTGCACTTTTTCTTCTCTCATACACATGCTGGTGAGTATCCAGGTCGGTCATCGACTCAAAACCAGTACTGCCACGTCACTTTTCGCTGCCCCTCTCGCCAACTTCGTTGCAGTGCAGACTTAATCTGAACGACTGTTCTGTTCACCGCGTCCCATTTTTCTTCGTCAGTCCTTTTGAAACAATGTTGTCCACGTTTACGTCGTCACCGACGATGAATCTCATGCTGTTTCACACGTTCTCGAACCGTGTGTGTGTGTGTGTGTGTGTGTGTGTGTGTGTGTGTGTGTGTGTGTGTGTGTGTGTGTGTGTGTGTGTGTGTGTGTGTGTGTGTGTGTGTGTGTGTGGGGAGGGGGTGCGCGTGTGTGTGTGTGTGCTCTAACGTCCACCGTCTGTCAGTGTTTTTATGTAAAAAATATGTTTGCAGTTAAACGAACTGTTGTCGACACGACAGACAAACATTTTTAGCCCGGGAGTTCGAAGGTGATAGCTCTGTTGGGTTCCATTTCAGAATGCCTGGTTACTCACGTCCATTTCGAGGTCACTTTCACTTACAACAAGCCCCGCATAAACACAGTACAAACATCAAATGGATATAGGTACTGTGCATAGACTTTCATCATCAAATCTTACTGTTTTGAGGATGGCACGAATTTAGCAGTATCGATCAAATTTAGTTATAAATAGATAGATCTCACCTGAAATTTGTTGGTGATGTACGGCCTTCATTTTGACGGCTTCCCTGTGATGCTAAAGGATGCATTTTTGTCTCTACAGAAGTAGCACTGCGCTATTCGGCACATATTTTCACATTATCCTTTTCGAATGGAACAGCCTGAATACAATTAGAACATAATACATTTTGGCAGGGAATATATAGATATATATATATTTATATATATATATATATATATACATATATATATATATATACATATATATATATATATATATATATATATATATATATATATATATATATATATATATATATATATATATATATTATAAAACTGAACATTATATAAAAATACTTTAAATTTATAACTTTGGTGAATGTTACACCCATGTGTAGTGTCTCTGCTGTTGTTTATATTAAATTGTGTTTCAATGCCAAATATTTCTTAGTTATTTAACTGTTGTTGTTGTTGTTGTTGTAATTTATTAATGAAAATGTTTAATCCAGTTTGGCAATTTGAATATAAGCGCAACTTATAAATAAACGTTACGTTTCTTAAAATTTATCATATCAGTTGAATTTTTTGTCACAAAATTTTCAGTAACAAAATATTCCGTCTTAAAAGTTTCAGGTAAATAATAAATTTTCAGTGTGATTAAATTTTTTTCATAACATTCTAGGTGTCTTTTGGACGGATAGTTCGCAATCCGAGTTTTCTCTTATTTGGTAAAGTTCTTATACCTCCTGTTTGAGTTTGTGTCTGTTAATATCTGTAAAAAGTTTTCTTGCTTTAATGCCATTGAAATTTCAAATAGTAACATCTTTAAAATCAAACATCTTGTTAGAAAAAACTATTCAAGGAGGAGGTAGCTCATCAAATCTTCCGGTCCGCCTCTCAGCATATTGCTATGAGGTACCAGGTGGGTCTCCACCGATTGCCTGTCGATCTGCCAAATTTGAAAGACGTCTGCATTGAGTTATCTAACGGGTGTCCACTAAAAAATGAGAATGATTTCAATACTTTTCCATCAGAACAAAAACGGCCGCATAGAAATGTCACTTTAGATGAATGAATCGTTGCACTCTCCAGAAAATTTTCATACACTCTTATTTCACTCTAACATGTTCAGTCGTGTTCAGCATGCCGTCGAAACAGGAAGAACTGCGCGCGCGCGTTGTACAATTCTTTCAAGCGAACGAAGATCGTGGAAAAAAATACACGGTGGACCATTTTTGTCGTGAAAAAGTTCCGGTATCCACCGTATACCGTATCCTGGCATGCATGAGAGTAACCCGGAAGAAAGGTTGCGGCCGTCCAGCGAAAATAATGAATGAGAAAACGCTCCGCTCGCTGCGCAGCATGTTCAACAACAAGGATTCGGTAAGTCAACGGGAAGCAGCCCGAAAGTTCCATTGTTCGAAGTCACTCATCTGCAAGACGCTAAAGAAAGAAGGAATAGTGTGTAGAAAGAAAACCAGATCCCCAGAGTACACAGATGAGCAGATTCAAACCGTGAAATCCCAATGCCGCTGGATGACTCGGAATTACGGCGGAAAATCTTTCGTTCTGGACGACGAAAGCTACTTTCCTCTTTCGAAGTCTCAGATACCGGGAAACGACCGATTCTACACTAAGGACAAATCTACTACTCCTCCAAAAGTAATGTATAAGTTCAAGCACAAATTTGAATCGAAGGTTATGTTATACATCGTAATATCCGATAAGGGTATTTCGAAGCCGTGGTTCAAACCAAGCGGTTTGGCCATCAACCAGGAGGTGTACCAAAGAGAGTGTTTGCAGAAAATACTCATCCCATTTCTTAAACAACATCACTCGGATGGCAAATACGTGTTTTGGCCGGACAAGGCATCATCGCACTACGCAAAAAAAACGCTAACGTTTTTGGAGAGCCAAAATATACCATATGTCCCAAAAGACCGGAATCCGACAAATTTGCCACAGTGCCGTCCTATCGAGGATTTCTTCGGTCTTTGAGCTCCATGGTATACAAGGATAATTGGAAGGCCAAGAACACCAAGCAACTTACCAACAGGATCAAAAGCTGCATCCGAAAAATCGATGTGGCTGCCGTCCAACGGTCATGTTCCAGCATAACGACTAAGCTGCGCCGCACGGCGGACCACGGACCATATGACAATATTCACTAAACTTAGTTTGAAGATTTAAGTTGACCCTTTTAATAAAATAAATCAGTTTGAACAAAACTTCACTGGTATTTTTTTCCTGACCCATTCTTTTCGTTCTCATTATTTAGTGGACACCCGTTAAGTCATGCTGAAGTCACACCCTCCTCCCAGGCCGCCAACTCAACATATAAAGCCCACCAAAAATGTAAACTTCATCAAAAATTATTCTCAAAAAAATTGGAGTGGGACACAGAAGGATAAAATGAAAAGAGCTCACCCCAATTTCCAGAACATTCCGTTGCTATGTTCTAACATCGAACAACCAGAGCAGATCCGTCTACCCTCCAGATTACATTCTGTTCTTGAAGAGTTCGCTCCAAGACCATGAAGGAAACATATCCGAGTGACGCGGCTGAACACGAGCTCCTCCTGCCGCAAGGCTTTGTTTTCACACCTGACAAGCCACTCGACCCCCTAATTCTCTTGGGATATAAAAACCCCCACAAAAAAAAATTTTACACTACTCTTTACACTTTTAAAATCTCATATAACATTAAAAATAAAACGGGACAAAATGACAGAGCAAAAATGTTCACGTCTAACTTCGAGCACCGCATACTACGATCCTTAAATGGTGAATATAACAAATAATTAAATTGGCGATTTTTGACAATGAACAAGACGTAATGGTTGCGATTCGGGTTTTTCGACGCCGTGTTTCATTTTCTTTCTCGAGCCGAGGCGATGCCGAGAAAACTTGATAATAGCCAAAAATTTGTCAAATTCAAAAAAATAAATATCGAAAATTCATCTCAAACCAGTATTCTGAAAAAAATTGGTTTTCATCATCGTTTGCAAGTCCTTTTTTCTGGTTTTGTTTGTTTTCTCTGTTCATTTTTTGACCGGCAGTGTACATGTATAAATTCTTCATCCTGAAAATTCAATATGATAATATATAATATATGATGAAAATAATACGATGCTTTAATGAAACTGTTTTTCTAAAAAATATTAATATTATGAAAAGCTATAAAAAATCAGCAGCTATTTGTCCCTTCAGCTCATGCGGTGTTTGATGATCGTAAGTCTGAAATGACAAAAAAAAAAAATTCCCAAAATCTGTTATTGACTGTTGGACCAAAACAATTGTTGATATAATAACGAAAGAAAAATGATCACCTTGCAGCCTAGCAAAATTGCAAAGACAATTAAAGCTTAAAACAAGACGAAATAAATTTCATGGGTATGAATAATATAAAATTTAGTAAAGGGGTGTTAAAACATAAAATGGTAATAACAACCCACGTAACAAGTATTATTAAAGTTTTATGAATGCCACTTGAAATCAATTTAGTTTTATTATGGCACCAAGAGGTGCCAATAGGTTCCATATTTTAGTCAGGTGTATGAGAATCTATACAGCTTGTTTACAAAGATCTTAAAACCTTGTTTCTCAAATTCCTTTTACTCCTATCAAAGGTTTTATTTCGACTATATGAACTCTTAAAATGCTGTATTGAAATGCCGTTTTAGGAGTCAATGATATTATCTTATTATGGTCAGTTGAAAAAGCATTTTAAAATCATTTTGCCTCCAGTAAATGCATTAAACGGCAAATTGGCATTGAGGGAAGTCATAATAAGATCAAATAGTTTTATAATAGTCATTGCGAAGAAAAATTGGCTTTATGGCAAAACTTTGATTTTTTTCTAATCGCCATATTGAAATTTAAGAAATAATTGAAATGTGGAAAAATAAATGCATCAAACTTTCAATGGTATGCAAATAAACTGTAGATCGGAGACTAATTTCGGCATTCTTTTAGATAATTTCATTCAATTCCAAGCAGTTTTGAGGACATTCATGATTAATTTATCGAATCGGTTTGTTTTAATTTGATTTATGTTGTTGTAAATTCGCATAATTTCCGAGGCGCCTTAGTTTTCAGCTCTTATCGTGTCAATATTCACCATGCAAATAAATGCGCCTATAATTTGGAGTATAATGCGCTGTAGAAAACACAATTTGTTTTGAATATTTTGCTATCAAACAAAATTTCCCGCAACACTAGACCTTTTTTTTACTGCTAAATGAATCAGAAGAGCAGAGAATCGAACAAAGCAGAACAACAAAAACCAATCTCGATTTCACAGTAAAGTTTGACAACTGTGGCCATTTGGCCACATTCTGGTTTTCATGGCAGCCAAAAGGTTTTATGAAGGTGTCATAACATCTTTCACTAGAACATTTTCAAAATCTTTATGTTCTTATAAAGGTTTTATAACTTATTTTCACAACCACAACAACATAACTCTTAACAATTGTTTGTGTTAAAAAGAATGAAAATTTAACAATTTTAACTGCTCATGTTTGAAAAAAGGAAACATTTCCAAAGAGTACTTCATGTAGATCTGACCAAATGATCAGAATAGGTGCCGTTCACTCATTGTATAATGCTGCTAGAGTGGTGAGGAGAACTTTCACCAAATTATAAATTCAGTTTTATCTAATTTATGAATTAAACCAAACTTGCGTTTTAAAACGGTTTTCCATTAAAATTTAACTCGAGTACTGCTTATTCGGGGTGGAATATTTCGTGTTTATGGCATCCGGGGAAATGTCTGAAAGCCTCCAAAATCCCAGAGAACTTTTTCTTGTACTGTCCTTTAGAATATAAATCTTTGTTACAACAGCCACAAAACCATCCACATGTGTCTCCAACCATTCCTCAGTGGACTGTCTCTATAAATCGTCCCCGACCTTCTCCGTCGAGGAACTTGTCCGCCAACAACCAGCAACATAAGAAAAATCACGTCGCGTTAAGGTTTGTTTGTTTACATACGAAGTTCCCTTCGGGATGGCATCGCCCAACTGCCCGGGAACACACCAGATCAGACTCGTGAGTAGGCACCTTCCCTTCCTCACCGCACCGCGACTGTCGAAAACCAGACTCGAGGGAAAAGCTCACATAATAATGCCCATAAATCTTTTTAAAAAGTAAATTAATGTTGAATTATACGCTCTTTATTTTATTTATTTCCAATCTTAATGCGATCGCTCACGATCGTCGGGTTCAATTGTCTTTCACTTCGGCGAGGTTTCCATTGCTAAGCCTAGGCGTAGAATTTCAAATGTTTGAAAACCTCGCAAATTAGTGCGACAACTGGCTGGATGACAGCGGCAGCGTGATTATTTATCGATCGGATCGGTGTAAATTATATCATTAGCCGGAGGGCGCCGGCATTGCCTCACGTGAACCTTATGGTGAATCTCATAATTCATTGACTTTACATCGCCGCTCGAACATTTGGTCGCAACTGTGTAACGCACTCTGAGAGGAAGTCGGTTCGATTGCTTCACACCCACGCCGGAGTCGAACAAGTTTCGCTACAGGTCTTCGGGTGACAATAACCTGTCGAGATGAGTCAATCGTCTTGATCAATAAATACCTTTCGGAAATTAAAACGCAAAAACAGAATCCACATGTTATTCGCAGTTTATTGAGTTTTGCAGAACCTGTCCCATTTCGGATTCGGATTATTAACAGAGTCTCTTCCCTTCTATCATATTAAGCTTGAAAAAGTAGATCAGTGTAGCTTCTCGATTTCAGCTCTGAGCTATTCAAATTTTACGACCACTAGTCCGAATTGTGGTGGCTCTCATAAAAACAAGCCAAACGATTGCGAAGAGTCGAAAGAAAAAAAAAAAATCATTAACTCATACGTCCCACATGCGAACCCAGGGCTGATGAATCATGGACTTCTCGTTGACCACGATGAAAACTTTCGCTGAAAACCTGAGACAAAAGACAGTTAAAGACGTCATCCGGTTGTCGTGCGACACGCGAGAACTTTCAGCAGGGCCCAACCTCAGGCCTCCAAGTCTGACGCGTCCTGATCGACAGTTACACTAATCATCGTAATAAAGTTCGCAATATTATAAGGCTTTAAACATTTCAATACGCCCCTAAAAACACCGGATGGACCACCGACTGACCTCGTCGGATTGAGCTCAATAAAATTGCCGAACGAAACAGTTTTGAACATGGATTGGGCCAATTCTGCGCTTATCCAAAAGTACTTATGCCCATTAAGTGCGTCACTTGACTTTCCTCTCCGCCAGAGGTGCTGTACAGGAAATTTGCCAAGTTGAAAACGATACGGAAGAGCTAAACTGAGACCGAGTTGAGTTTTATGTGCTTTTAAATGCGCTCATCTTCGTCTGCTCGTGCCAGCTAGCGTCCTAACGGCAGCAGATCGCCGTTTTATGCAAGACAGTTGACCACCTCTTCGGTTCCTCAACGAGCTCAAAAGACAATAACGTTTTGAAGGCCCCAGCCGGGTGTGACATAAAAATAAACACATCGGTTTCTTCGTAGTATTTTTACTTTTTTTTGTTTTTTTTTTCGGCATCAAGAGGAAGGAAGAAGGTCCATTTTACACACTGTGCGCGGATGGTGTGGATGGTGGAGGTTTGGCAAGGAACCCCCACGGTAAAACCAAAAAAAGGCGAAGGCGGTTCATATTTCTGCTTACTTTCAGAGCGACAACTCCGAGTGAATGTGGGTGGATGGACTGGAACTGGAAGAGCTTTTATTACATCACCCGCGTGTGAATTTGCATAAATTTGAATTGGTCAAGAGCGGGTTCCTTCTGCTGGGTTGCGATGTTTTTCGAAATCGATTGAAATTGTGATTTTGTTTCGGAGAGGTTACAACAGTTCTTTGTGAGGTTGTACCAATCTGATTTAACCGAAATCATTGCTGTAGAAATCTTATAGTGATGGAAAATATCAGCAATCATTATGCTCATATTTGTTTTTCTGAAGCCATTATCGATATTTTCAAATTCAATTTAACACATGGACACCGAAATTCTTCCACAAAAACGAAGCAAGCCTGGACTTAGATGAAGTTAAGGACAATCATCAAAATGTATTGATATTTTCAAAAGACAATACGCAAAAAAATAACAACTGTGGGCCTTAATTTACCGCATTGTGACCCCAAACGCACTCTCCTCAACTCAGAAATAACACACAGAAAAGCCGAAAGATCGTTTCGGCATCACTTCTGCTCAACCCGGCGTCCAATGTTCCGAAGTCGTCTAATGAATTGGAGAAATTAAGTCCGCCTCAGCTACGAACGTCGCCAAGAATTGCACCCACTTCCAATCGGAGCGGCCAACCAGTTGTCCGGAGTGCTTCCCTGGCAAGCTCGGCTCCACCGACTCAGCGCCGAGGTGGAATACTAATTATTTATTTATGTAAATACGCTTTAATCAGCCATCAATCGATAATTACCGATTCGATACGCAACTCGAAGTTTTGCACAGATTGATTCGATTCTCCGCTGGCAGTTAGTAGCACTTCCAGCCCCGAGAGGAAATCAAAGCAAAGTGGATAATAAATTATATTTTTACGATCCGTTTCCTTCCTAATTTGGATAGGCACATGGGGGAAAACGATTGAGTGATAAGCCAGTTCTCTGCATTTCGCCTCCGCCCGCAGGGGTGCTGGGTGGTGGCATTGTATTGCGTTTGATCCAAGGTTCAATACCTGAACCTAACCCAAGTAACAATTTTAGTTTTATTCTAGCCGTATAGCACTCCTCCAGGCTTTGTTGATAAAACTACATGTTCTGTCTACCACGATCTCTTCTATGGTTCTTCAAAGCCGAAATGTGTACAAAGTAGCCCACTCTATAGACGGTTGTGAAAACAAGTTAATTAAACCTTTATAAGACCATAAAGATTTTGAAAATTTGAAAGATGTTATGACCACTTTAAAATATACAGGGTGCGGCAGAAAATAATGCGAAAATTTGTTCTATTTCTTTCAAATCCCATTTTCAACTAATTCATGCAATAATATCAACATTTTCGAGTGCAGTTATCTGCAGTTATCAGTATAAAGACCCTTTAAACAAATTAATTCAATGTGTCCTCCATTTTTATTAATAACATCCTCTAGCCGACGCCGGAAGCCAGAGCATGCCTTTCGGACGTAGTCCTCCGACATTGACTGCCATGTGCGTGTTATGGTTGACTTCAGGGTTTTCACACTAAGGTGTTATGTTTTGCAGGCTCATGCTTCAACATATGCCCAAATCGAATAATCCAACGGATCAAGATCTGGACTGCTAGGGGGGCACAAATCCTTCGGCCAAAACTTCATGTTATCGTTCAACCATTGTTGGGTTCGATTGAACGTGTGACACGGCGCTCCATCCTGCTGTAGGACAACGTTTTGGTCCTCGGAGAAGTTGGCCTTCACCCAGGGAAGCACTTGGTCCTTTATAATACCGATATACACTTCGGTATTGATTTTAACTCCAGCATCAATGAAAACAGGCGGCATTTTCAAACCGTTGGATGCCGCCGTTGATGACACCTGCCGGATGTTTAGTTTGAAATTTGAATTTCACTTTTTCCGGAACGTTCTCCATTTTCTGCGGTGAAATGAACCGGCCCGTGCGGCTGTTGGCCACGGTATCGATGCTGAAAAGCTTTTCATCGGAGAACAGGATTATCATTTTTTCCTTCTTCAACAAGGAAAGCAATCTCTTGGAACGAGTCACTCGTAGTTCCTTGACCCGGTCCGTAATCAAGTGGCGTTTCACTCTGGCTCTGGAAGATGCATGCAGGTCATCTTTGATGATTCTCCTGGATTTGTCCGAAATATTGGCTTCAAAGCGCGTGCAAAACGTGGACGTCCGCTTCCCGGCTTCCGCTGCTTAGGACCATCCTGCAGGGACTTTTTTATGCGGTAAACTGTTGCCAAATGGCACCCTACCACCTTGGCAATCTCTTTCGGCTTCTTCTGGGCGAGCAACAAAACTGGTGATCACTTCTTTCGCGAACATTTTGACGAATTTGCAATAACACAAATAGAAGGTTTGGATGCAGCACTTGAAAGTAAACACAAACAAATACACTTTCGACAGAAATTATTCACTAGCTACACGAATCAACCCAATACTCAAGTTTGAACATTTTCGCATTATTTTCTGCCGCACCCTGTAGACACTGTATATAGACCGGACAACAATTGTCTTATACAGCCAAACGACCTGTCAAAAAATGCAGCCAAACGGACTGTCAACTTTTGATTCACTTTAAAGGAGCATCTTTTGTGATCAAATATTGTTTTGACAAAAGCCAATTATGAACAAATAAGGGATTTTCTACTTCCATATTCAGTAAATGTAAGTATTTTCGGAGTATTATTTATTGCCGTTTGGGTTACTAAAAATGAACAAAATTGTTTCTCTACACAGTGGTTAGCATAGGACCACCATTTCAACGTGTATTTCACAGCACTATCAATTATCGTTTTTACAAATGATACATTAAGTCCCGAAATTGTAGTACAAACCATTTTAGCTGTTGTTCTATGGCTACATTATTTGTGGTTGGCCAAAAATAGCCAGCGGAAAGACTTGAAGTTTATACCGGAAAACCTTTTGGAGCCTGCTGGCCCTCAGCATCGGATGATACTTGAACGTGTAATGTTCTTTAAAATGGGCGGATTAGGAGGAAGACTTCTTGTATTCAGTTAAATAGCTAAACGTGTTGTTCGGTTGCTTGTTGATACTGATCTAGCACAATTTATTTTGTCTGTTCGTTACATGCTGAACTTCTTCTAGTTTCCCTTTTCGCTACTCGGGCTCTCTCAGAGCGAGTTCTCAATCTCTGATCACTACAGAACGCAATCTACGATGAACTGCATCGGGACTCGACTTACAAATGCGACGTGTTCTAGCCATAGTGCATGAAAAATTTGACCACAACTAGTGAAGAACATCAATCAAACAAAATTCAAACAACAGAATCTATGTAAACTTTGGATATGCTAATGAGGTAATTTGTTTTTGAGCTATTAATCGCTGCATTCGAGCACTTTAAATGACGTTATTCTACCACTCGAATTTTTAAATAAAACAATAAATTAAGAATTTTCCTACTAGGTTCCTACTAGTCTTTCCGTTCATATTGAAGTAGAGATCACTAGCAAGACAATGTAACTGGATATATTTGTTATAATTAGTAATGGAGAAAACAAATTATAGTATTTTGTATTTACACTGAACAGACTATGGCTTCCTGGAATCTGAAAATCTGCCGAAAGGCCGCAGAATACAAGCCATTTCTGCCTTATATTAGCTTTCTTTTGAAACCGGAAGAAACCCACAGAATTCACTTCACAGTGCGAGTTCATTTTTTACACGGCACTTTTCACTATGCTTTTTAATGAATATCTTCAAACGGAATCAAAACAAACTACCAACATCGAAACCGAATCTTATTTTTAGCCTATTGCGCGGTTTACTTCAAGTTTGTACAAATACAAGTGGTGCCAGATCAATTGCTCAAATTTATGACATTTTTCAGGGTTGGCAGATTGTATGATTTTGCGTTGTCCGGTCTATATACAGTGTCTATACTTTAGAACCTTCTTAAAACCTATTGGCTGTCATGAAAACAAGCATACGGCCAAATGGCCACAGCTATCAAACTTCAATGTGATATCGTGGTTGTTTTTATTTGTTCTGCTTTGTTAGATGCTCTGCTCTTCAGATTAATTTAGCAGTAAATAATATCTAAGAAATAAGTTCTTGTGTTGCGAGAAATTTTGTTTGATAGCAAAATATCCAAAACAAATTGAGTTTTTTCAGCGTATTATGCTCCAAATTGTAGAGTTGACGAAACGGGGTTGCAATATTTCATAGGGAACGCCAGCAAGAAGTAACGCATACATATACACCATTCAATAGTTTGGTAATCGGACACACATAAAGGTGCCGCCACACGGTGTTTGAAATCTATGCTATAGTTCACTATGATATAGCCGTTATAGATAGGCAGCAGGGTAAATGCACCCTTCTTTTTGGGGAAATGCTCCTTAGATGCGTGTGCCCGGTATAATTCAATCGGAGGTATTAACCTTCTGGTTAGCGCTTGCCGGTTGTTTTGACGGGTCTTCAGTTTCTTCAAAATTAAATAGCGCAATCTTCAAGGTAGTTTTGATGGGTTAAAATTTCATTTTGACGAGCTCTAATTTCATTTTGAAGAGTCTTAGTTTCGTTTTGACGGGTCTTAATTTCGTTTTGACGACTCTTAAATTCAGAAACTTAAAACCCATCAAAACTATACAATCTTGAAGAAACTTAGGACTCGTCAAAACACCCGGCAAGCGCTAACCAGAAGGTTAATACCTCCGATTGCATTATGCCGGGAAAACGCATCTAAGGAGCATTTTTCCAAAGTTTAAGGAGCATTTCCCCAAAAAGAAGGGTGCATTTACCCTTTGCCGTTATAGATATCTATTTCACAGTTATATCAGATTCGAGAAACGGTTTTGTAAAAATATGAGCTATGAAGTAATAGAAGCTATGTAATGGGTGTCCACTAAATAATGAGAACGAAAAGAATGGGTCAGGAAAAAAATACCAGTGAAGTTTTGTTCAAACTGATTTATTTTATTAAAAGGGTCAACTTAAATCTTCAAACTAAGTTTAGTGAATATTGTCATATGGTCCGTGGTCCGCCGTGCGGCGCAGCTTAGTCGTTATGCTGGAACATGACCGTTGGACGGCAGCCACATCGATTTTTCGGATGCAGCTTTTGATCCTGTTGGTAAGTTGCTTGGTGTTCTTGGCCTTCCAATTATCCTTGTATACCATGGAGCTCAAAAGACCGAAGAAATCCTCGATAGGACGGCACTGTGGCAAATTTGTCGGATTCCGGTCTTTTGGGACATATGGTATATTTTGGCTCTCCAAAAACGTTAGCGTTTTTTTTGCGTAGTGCGATGATGCCTTGTCCGGCCAAAACACGTATTTGACATCCGAGTGATGTTGTTTAAGAAATGGGATGAGTATTTTCTGCAAACACTCTCTTTGGTACACCTCCTGGTTGATGACCAAACCGCTTGGTTTGAACCACGGCATCGTAATACCCTTATCGGATATTACGATGTATAACATAACCTTCGATTCAAATTTGTGCTTGAACTTATACATTACTTTTGGAGGAGTAGTAGATTTGTCCTTAGTGTAGAATCGGTCGTTTCCCGGTATCTGAGACTTCGAAAGAGGAAAGTAGCTTTCGTCGTCCAGAACGAAAGATTTTCCGCCGTAATTCCGAGTCATCCAGCGGCATTGGGATTTCACGGTTTGAATCTGCTCATCTGTGTACTCTGGGGATCTGGTTTTCTTTCTACACACTATTCCTTCTTTCTTTAGCGTCTTGCAGATGAGTGACTTCGAACAATGGAACTTTCGGGCTGCTTCCCTTTGACTTACCGAATCCTTGTTGTTGAACATGCTGCGCAGCGAGCGGAGCGTTTTCTCATTCATTATTTTCGCTGGACGGCCGCAACCTTTCTTCCGGGTTACTCTCATGCATGCCAGGATACGGTATACGGTGGATACCGGAACTTTTTCACGACAAAAATGGTCCACCGTGTATTTTTTTCCACGATCTTCGTTCGCTTGAAAGAATTGTACAACGCGCGCGCGCAGTTCTTCCTGTTTCGACGGCATGCTGAACATGACTGAACATGTTAGAGTGAAATAAGAGTGTATGAAAATTTTCTGGAGAGTACAACGATTCATTCATCTAAAGTGACATTTCTATGCGGCCGTTTTTGTTCTGATGGAAAAGTATTGAAATCATTCTCATTTTTTAGTGGACACCCGTTAGTAGAAATATTTGCCGCAGCGCTATCACTTAACTTTTTTCGGTGTACACACGAGTGATTTTCATTGTGGTCGCATATATTCAGTTGCGAGTTTTTAACAAATAAATTTGGGAAGTAATCATGGGCACATTCGGCAGCTATGGACAAGGAATGAAAAATTGCTGCGTTGAAAAAGCGGACGAAAAACTCGCAAAGTCTAGGGAATTTAAGCTAATCTGCTGAAGCAGCTGGGTTATGAAGGTCCGGACCATTAGTCCAGGGAAATTTTTCAGAGAAGCTCAGAGGAGTTCTTCACAGAAGTAAATGGAAGTTCTTTAGAGAAATTCGGTGAGGTTCATTAGAGAAGGTCAGGAAAGTAATTCAGAGAAAAATAGGGAAGTTCGTCAGAAAAGTTCGGAGAATTTCTTAAGAGGAGCTCAGGGAAGTTGTGAAGTTTGGGAAGTTTCTTCAGAGAATTTCAGGAAAGTAATGCTTGGGAAGTTATTCAGAGGAACTACAGGGAAGTGCTTCAGAGAAACTTCTGGGAAGTTCTTCAGAGGAATTTCAGGGAAGTCCCAGAGAGACATTCAGAGAAGTTCTTCAGAGAACTTCAGGGTAGTTCTTCAGCGAACTTCAAATAATTGTTCAGAGAAGTTCAGTTTCCCAGAGAGTTTTAGAAATTACAGCGAAGTTTTTCAGAGAAACTACAGGAAAGTTCTTCAGAAGAACTTCAGGGAAGTTCTTCACAGAACTTCAGGGAGGATCTTTTTAGAAGTTCAGGGAAGTTCTTCAGAGAATTTCGGGCGTGTTTTTCAGAGAACTTCGAGGAAATTCTTCAGAAAACTTCGGTCAAGTTCTGCAGAGAACTTTGGGTGAGTTCTGCAGAGAACTTCAGGGAGGTTATTCGAAGAACATCAGATAATTTTTCAGATAAGTTCGATAAGATAAATTATTCAAGGAATTTCAGGAAAGTAATTTCAGGGAAGTTCTTCAGAAGAATTTCAGAGAAGTTCTTCACAGAAATTCAGGGAAGTTCTTCACAGATATTCAGGGAAGTTCTTTAGAGAAGTTCAGGGAAGTTCTTCTGAGAAGTTCAGGGATGTTCGTAAGAGAAGTTCAGAGAAATCGGTTAAATTCATTGCTTTAAGGTTTCAAATTATTCATACCGGTGCTTAGAGCAGCAAAAGTTAAATGAAATTGAAATAACAGCTTTATTTAAATACGTATATTATTCTCACCGGATAAGGTGTCAATTTCACGTGATTTTGAAGAAAAATGGCAATTTTACAATTGTGTAGGAGCGTTAGACGGAAAGCACGTTAGTATGAAAGCCCCTGCAAAGAGCGTCAGGGCTTATTAAAATTATAAAAGAGCAGTTCAGCATCGTTCTAATGTATATGGTGGATGCTGAATACAAGTTTACGTATGTCAACAGGAATGATCGGTGATGGTGGGATATTTCCCGATTGCTGTTGGGGAATCTGATGCAGGATCTTGAGCTCCAGAGATGCCCGTTTTGGCTCTGATGGTGGGCAAGTATTCAAATTCTTTAAAGCCTTCGAATATTTGATATACAACGAAGTCTTCAGCCCACAACGTCTCCAGCAATGAATTGGTCACCTAAGCGTATTCGATGTGTGAATGAAGAAAAGGACGAGGTAATGGATAAGGCGAATGTATTTTATGCGATGGGACGGAATTCTTTTGAGTTCATTGTTGGTGGGATCAGGATTCCCATGATCATAGACTCCGGAGCAGATGCAAATATAATTGATGAGGCAACTTGGATGGAAGCTAAGAAAGTGGGTATAAAAGTAACAGATTTCTCGGAAAATGTTGATCGACAATTGATTGCATACGCTACAAACCAACCTATGAAAATGAAGAGTATGTTCCGAGCGGAAATTCAGGCTGGATCTAACGTTGCACAGGCAAAGTTCTATGTCGTTGAACAAGGAAGATATAATCTTCTTGGTGATTCCACTGCTAAGGAACTCAAGGTTCTTCAAGTAGGGTTTGACATCGGGTCGGTGAATAATCCGAAGCAGATTCCATTTCCAAAAATCAAAGGAATTCTGGTACAAATACCGATCGATAAGTCGGTGCAGCCCGTTCAACAGGCCTACCGCCGTGCTCCAATTGCCCTGGAGGATAAGATCTACGATAAGTTGAAGGATTTGCTCAAAATGGATATTGTTGAGAAAGTAAACGGACCATCACCATGGGTTTCGCCAGTTGTGCCTATTTTGAAACGTTCGGGAGAGCTGCGACTGTGCGTCGACATGAGACGGGCTAACCAGGCTGTTTTACGTGAGACCCATCCGCTTCCGGTGATTGAAGAACTTCTGGCGAGCGTTGAAGGTGCAGTGAAGTTCTCCAAGCTTGACGTGAAAGAAGCATATCATCAGCTGGAGATTTCTGAAGATTCACGTGTCATTACAACTTTCATTACCAAGTATGGTCTCTTCAGGTAAAATGAGTTAGATGATCGTTTGAATTGGTTATTTTTTTTTTTCTCGTTGTTAAATAAATGAAGTTGAGTTGTTTTGCATTAAATAATTGTTCTCTATTGATTCTCAGGTATAAACGTTTGATGTTTGGCATCTGTTGTGCGCCGGAGCTTTTTCAGAAAGTGATGGACACGATTGTAGCAGGACTTGAAGGAATTGTTGTTTATCTTGATGATTGTGTAGTCTCAGGTCGTACTCAAGAAGAACACGACATCAGATTGAATGCTCTTTTCAACCGATTTAAGGAATATGGAGTTTTACTCAATTGGGACAAGTGTGTGTTCAATGTAGAACGGCTGGAATGTTTGGGCCATGAATTATCCACTTTTGGGGTAAAGCCAATGGAAAGTAGAGTTTTGGCGGTACAACAGTTCAGAGAGCCTGTGAACATTGCGGAATTACGGAGTTTTCTGGGAATAATTACTTACGTAGGAAGGTTCATTCCACACTTGGCAACTAAAACAGATCCTCTTCGAGATTTGCTAAGAGGTGGTAAGAAGTTTCGTTGGGGACATACGCATCAGAATGCTTTTGATGAGATCAAGCGTGCGGTGGTAAACGTCAAACATCTTGGGTTCTTCAGTCCTCGGGATACTACAATTTTGATAGCTGATGCTAGTCCAACGGGTCTGGGTGCCGTATTGATTCAACAAGATAGCAAAGGGGATCGTCGAATAATTTCATACGCAAGTAAGGCTCTGACGGATTTGGAACGGAAGTATTTTCAGACTGAGCGGGAAGCGCTTGCGTTGGTGTGGGCCGTTGACCGCTATAAGTTGTATTTGCAAGGCACAAAGTTTAAACTAGTGACCGACTGCAAACCGCTACAATTTTTATTCAGCCCTCGTTCCAAGCCATGTATGAGAATCGAGCGATGGGTTTTACGGCTGCAGTCGTATAGCTACGAGATAATTCACCAGCCTGGTGCCACAAATATTGCTGATGCCCTATCCAGATTATCAGTATGTGAGCCCAAAGCATTCGATATGGAAGGCGAAGATAATATATGCTTTTTAACTGAAAACGTTACACCAACTGCTGTAACAGTGCAGGAAATTCGAGAGGAAACACAGAAGGATGACGTCTTCAAGGATGTTTTCGAGGCTTTAGATAATGGTAACTGGACGGAAAAATCTAAATGTTTCAAGCCGTATACATCGGAGCTGTGTGGTTTCAATGACATCTTGTTAAGAGGTGAACGGATCGTTGTCCCTACGTCGTTGCAACCAAAAATATTAGAATTAGCACATGAAGGACACCCCGGAATTGTTGTTATGAAGAGAAGACTAAGGCAAAAAGTGTGGTGGCCAGCGATGGACAAAGAAGTTGAAGCTTTTGTTAGGCGTTGTAAAGATTGCACTTTGGTTTCCTGTTTGGGACCTCCTGAGCCATTGACACAGACTCAGATGCCGAATAAACCATGGTGTCATATTGCGGTAGATTTTATGGGACCATTACCATCGGGCCACAACCTTCTGGTGCTTGTGGATTACTTTAGCCGATTTGTGGAAGTGGTAGTAATGCGGGAAACTACGGCAAAGCTAACAGTGCAAGCTCTACATGAAACGTTTTGTAGATATGGCATCCCGGAGTCACTAAAGTCGGATAACGGACCACAGTTCGTCAGCGAGGCATTAGCACAGTTCTGTAAGGATTTCGGAATACAGTTGCGCAAATCGACACCCTATTGGCCTCAGGCCAATGGGGAAGTTGAGAGGGCGAATCGAGCCTTGAAGAAACGATTACAAATCAGCCAAGAAAAGCCTGAATCGGATTGGAAATGGGATCTGAGAATGTATCTATTAATGTATAATTCGACTCCCCATACAACCACTGGAGTAGCACCATCGGCGTTAATGTTCGGGAGAGTTTTGCGGGATAAGCTACCATCGCTTCCTGGCATTGGGTTGAAGTCGATCGAGGAAACACGGGACAAAGATCAAGAGCGAAAACTAAAACAAAAAGAATATGCAAACGAGCGTCGTCGAGCGGAACCAAACTTGTTGAGTGAAGGAGATATTGTGGTTGCAAAAAGGATGGTCAAGGACAACAAACTTGCCAGCAACTTTGGGCCTGAGGAGTTCGTCATCAAGAAACGAAATGGATCAGATGTGATGCTTAAATCAACAGAGACTGGCAAAACGATTCATCGTAACGTATCACATCTGAAACCGGTAGTACGAGCCCCTAATGACAAGGAATCATCCAATGTGGAAGTGGAACTCAAATCAACAGAACTACCAGGAAATGATCGTCTCGACCGATCTTTCGTTGGAGATCAGCGACCGAAACGCGTGGTGAAGCGTCCGAGTTATTTGCAGGATTTCGAGTTTAGCTAGGGTTCAAGACTATTGACAAAGTGTGGGATGTAGAGTTGACGAAACGGGGTTGCAATATTCCATAGGGAACGCCAGCAAGAAGTAACGCATACATATACACCTTTCTATAGTTTGCTATCGGACACACTTAAGAATCAATGTACCTAAGAGAGTAGAGAATAAAGGTTGAGTTGTGTACTGATCGTCAATTGAAGTAGACTTGTTTTATTTGTCTCGTCATCCGACACTAAAAAACAAAAAAAAAAAAATCTACATATCACTTCCCCCACCCCCTATTTTTATTAATGTTTTAGGGTTGACGTCTTTTCGACAAAAACTACATTATTATCTTTGTACCAGTCTAAAACGGGCCGGGCATAGTGGCAAGATGCCAAATCCAGCCAAAACAGTGTCGGGCCATCGTGAGATCTCAAGAAGGGCAGAAGTCGTTTTTGGAGGCATTCGTCCTTGTAGATTTGTCCGTTGACGGTCCCAGAGGTGATGAAGGGCTGACTCATTTTTCCACATCCGCAGATCGCTTGCCAGACAAGGAATTTTTTGGCGAATTTCGACAGTTTCTTCTTCCGTACAGTCTCCGGAACGGCCAACTTAGAGGTGGCGACGTAGTGTTCCTGTCCTGGCATTTGTTTGGTGCCGGCTTTAATGTAGGTCTCATTGTCCATCACAATACAGAACGGTTTTGTGAGCCACTCCCTCTACAGTTTTCTTGCACGAGTTTTGGCCACCGAGTTCTGTTTATCGCTCCGGTTCGGTGCCTTCTGGACCTTGTACACATGTAATCCAGAACGTTTCATTGTTTTCTGCACAAAACAAACTGAAACATTCGCCTTTTTCGCAACATCCCTGATCGAAATGTTATGATAACGCTTAAATTGGTTCAATACCATCCTGGCCTTCTCCGGATTTGATGTGCCACGTTTTTTGCCACTACTATTTTTCCGCTTGGTTGTCTTACGGTCCTTGGACGTTTTGATCACATGAGAAAGGTGCGATTCCGAGCTGTTTTCCCATCCATCGATGAGAAGCGTTTGTCTTTTCGAAGTGAGTGCCCAAAATTTGTTGGCGCACTATTTCTTCATTCGAAGCCATCACTGAAATCACTCGACCGATTTTCACGAAACTCATTACACAATTGACACAACACAATGAAATACATTCAGTTAAAATTTCAATAATTTTTACCCACACGCTAAAAAGTTACGAACAATTGCGTGTGTCCAAATTTCATCGAATACAGCCTTTACACAAATAATATGCGCATTTAATTTTATTGTGAACATTGGAACGATAAAAGCCGAAAATTAATGTGCCTTGAAAATTATGCGAGTTTAGAACAACAAACACAAAATTAATACATATTCGATAAAGCATTAAGCTGCATTTTCTGAAAATTGATGGAATTCAATAAGGTTTAATAAAAGAATGCCGAAATTGGTCTCCGATCCACAGTTCATTTGCATTACATTTAAAATTTTGTGCATTTATTTTTCCGTATTTCACTTATTTTTTTTTATTTCAATTTGGCGATTGAAAAAAATCACAGTTTTGCCAAAGCCAATTTATCTTCGCATGAATACTATAAAACTATTTGGTTATGGTTTTCGCCGTTTGAAAACCACATTGAAGCAAACATAAGTTTCTATTTATTTTCCACAGATTGCGTTTCGTTTAGCACTACTTCGGCACAAAATGATTCGCTTTGCCGGGGTTGTGGTTTGGGGTAAAAAGATGCACTTCTATACGAAGAATATTTTGACAGACAATTTGGCCAACAATTCCCTTCAAGACGAAGAAAAGCATTTTATGCCGCAGTAGTGCTTAACCTCAATTTGTTTTTATGGATCAGGAGGGTTTCTAAAACTCCCCTAAAAACGTGAAGTTATTTAGAATCGTCTATTTGAGTAGTTATATATGGTGACTTTCCTTATTGCCAATATGCCGTCTAATGTATCCTGGGGAGTGTGAGCTTTTTAGTAGAATACCTGTAACTAGAAAATGAGAAGAAAGATTCGCAAT
Source organism: Aedes koreicus (assembly GCA_024533555.2). NCBI lineage: Eukaryota > Metazoa > Arthropoda > Insecta > Diptera > Culicidae > Aedes > Aedes koreicus. The sequence continues at coordinate 46,630 of JAHHFK020002590.1, read as the reverse complement.
TTCCATTTAATTCCAACTACCTTTATTGCTTATCCTGACAGATACTCGTATTTCGTCTACAGTGTGCAGACTTCTTCTAGGTCGTGTACTAATACTCGTATTAGTAAACGACACTGAAGAAGTGTGCACATTGTAGACAAAATACGCGTATCTGTCAAGGTGGGGGGGGGCATAAATATAATTGAGATATAAAAAAAATATATTATACTCTGTGCCACAATACAACACCTGATTGATTTCTAGTGGCTTCACTAAACATTAATAAAACTTAATAAAGCTGGATAATTTTAGCAACGATACTTGATAAATGACGATCTAAAGTGGATTTATTCTTGCTTTATCATTGTTTTATGATAGCATTTATTAATGCATACAGTTGTATGATAGATGTTTGTGGCAGTTTTTAGATTTGCGCCGGATTTGTTCTTTAAAACTAAGTTAAGGATACGGCAGGCGTATCTGAGGATACCGTACGGAACCTGATGGCGAGTGTTCCACAGAAAGTTCTAGAATTTCACAGAAAGATGGATCAACATCTTAATCAACTGTTTCTAATGTAGATATAACTCTATTATTGTGAAATAAACAATCGGTTTTGATGAATTTTGTGTAAATTTATTTTCCTGCCAATATTGTGCTGTCCGATATATAACGTGGACAGGCTTTAACGTATGCAATTTTTATCTTACATGACATAAAAGTGTAACTAAATTCTGAAATTCTATTAATGAAATGAAGTAACATGCTACAATTGATGGCTCAGGAGTCTAGAATCATTCTACATGATTGCTGGAGTAATCTTGTATTCCCTGACAGCACGCAGCTAGAGTTTTGCTGACAATTCGACAAAGATTTTTCATTACCCTAACTGATAAACGTAACTAATGGCCCCTTCCGCAAATTTCTCGTGGCACAAGGGCAACCCAGGTGTTCCAATTCGAAATGACCGTGGTGGTTTGATTAGGCGAGTTTTCAATGACGAAAAATTAGCGGAAAAAGCCATTGCTTACGTTTATCAGTTAGGTCCTAATGAAAAATCTTTGTCGAATTGTCATTTTGCATTAGCTAAGACATGGATAACTTTCTGATTTCGCTTGTCCTGGGGGGGGTTGTGGCTGGCTCACATATAAATGAAACACGAATTTCTGCATAACTCAAGCACTAATCCACCAAAAGAAACCAAATTTTGCATGTGAGAGTTTTTGGAAGCAAAAAATGTTTCTATGTTAGTTTGAGACCCCTCTCCTCTCTGAAAGGGGAGGGTCTCATACAAATGAAACAGAAGTTTTTGCATAACTAAAGAACTAATCAAGCAAATGGAACCCAATTTGGCATGTCAAGGTTTTTGACGGCAAAAAATATGTCTATGGTGGTTTGAGACTTCTCTCTCTTCTGGAAGGGGGGGGGGGGGGTCTCACATACAAATGAAAAACAAATTTCTGCATAACTCAAGAACTAATCAAGCAAACGGAATTAAGTTTGGCATGTGGATGTTTTTGAAGGAGAAAAATATGTCCATAGTGGTTTGAGACCCCTCTTCGCTCTGACGGAGGGGAAGGGGAGAATAGAAGGCTTCCATACAAATGAAACACAAATTTACATAAGATAACAAATCAAGCAAATGGAACCAAATTTGGGAAGTGGAGATTTTTGACGACAACAAATGCTTCTATGGTGGTTTGAGACCCCTCCGCCTTCTAAAAGAGGGGGGCTCCCATACAAATGAAACACAAATTTCTGCATAACTCGAGAACTACTCAAGCAAATGAAACTACATTTGGTATGGGGGGTTTTTGGAGGCAGGATTTCTATATAAATAAAAATGAATTTCGGTCTGTCTGAACCTTATAGAATTGAAAACTACTGAACCGATCGGCGTGAAATTTTGTATACAGAATTTTTTGAGACAGAAAAAGGTTCTTATGATAGTTTGAGACCCCTCCCATCTCGGTACAGAGGGGCTCCCATACAAATGAAGCACAAATTTCTGGATAGCTCGAGAACTAATCAAGCAAACGAAACCAAATTTAGCATGTAGGAGTTTTTGGAGACAAAACATGTTTCTATGAAAGTTTGAGACTCCTCCCTCTCTATAAGGGGAGGCTCCCATACAAATGAAAAAGAAGTTTCTGCATAACTCAAGAACTAATCAAGCAAAAGGAACCTAATTTGGCATGTGAGGTTTTCTGGAGGCGGAAAAGGTTTCTATGGTGGTTTGAGACCCCTCCCCTCTCCTAGAAGGGGGGCTGTCAGACAAATGAAACTGAAATTTCTGCATAACTCTAGAACTAAGAAAGCAAATGGAAAAATAAAATGGCATGTGGAGATTTGGAGGCACGAAATTGTTCTATGGTGCTTCGAGACCCCTTCTCTTTCTGGTTAGGGGGGGGGGTCTCATACAAATGAAACACAAATTTAAAACAAACATGAGAATTTTTCCTGCTGTTATGAAAATTTGTATGCAGGGTTTTTTGGGACCGGTTAAGAAGCCCCCCCCCCCCTCTCCCGTCTGAAGGAGGGGGGGCTTCCATACAAATGAAACTGAAATTTCTGCACAACCCGAGAACTAATCAAGATAATGGAACCAAATTTGGCATATGGGAGTTTTTGGAGAATGTTTCCACTTTGGTTAGAGATTCCTCCCTTATCAGGAAGGGATGGCTCTCATACAGATGAAAAATATTTTTTTATTGCACAGCTCCAGAATTAATCAAACACATGGAACCCAATTTTGCATTTGGAGGTTTTGTGAAGGCAAGAAATGTTTCCACGGTGGTTTGAAACCCCTCCCCTCTTTGAAAGGGGGGGGGTCTCTTACAAATAAAACAAAAGATTTAACCAAACATGAGAAGTATCCCTTCTGCTGAGAATTTGTAGGCTGGAGTTTTTGGGGCCGGAGAAATTTCTTATGATGGTTCGTCTAGAAGGGGAGGGGGGCTCTCATACAAATGAAACACAAATTTCTGCATAACTCGAGAAATAATCATGCAAATGGAACCGAATTTGGCAAAAAGAGGTTTTTGAAGGCAAGAAATGTTCCACGGTGGTTTGAGATCTCATCTTATCTGCAAGGGATGGCTCTGATACAAATGAGACAAATTTCTGCATAACTAATCAATTTACAATTCTGAGAATCAATCAAGCAAATGGAATCAAATTTGGCATGAGGAGGTTTTTGAAGGCGATAAATGTGTATACGGTGGTTTGAGACCCCTCCTCTCTTTAAAAGTGGGGGCTCTCATACAAATGAAACACAAATTTCAAGCAAACATGAGAATTATCCCTACTGCTATGAAAATTAGCCTGCAGGAGTTTTTCGGGTCGGAGAAAGTTCTTATGATGGTTCGAGACTCCTTTCCCGTCTGGGAGGGGGTTGGGGGGGGGTTTGGGGGGGTTGGCTTTCATATAAATGAAACACAAAATTTTTGCATAACTCGAGAACTAATCAAGCAACTGGAACCAAATTTGGCATGTGGGGAATATGGGGGCAGGATTTTTTTCTAGCGTGGTTTGAGACCTCCCTTCGCTGGAGGGGGGGGGTTTCTCATACTAATGAAACATAAATTTCAACCTAATATGAGAACAATCCAGCCAACTAAAACACAAAATGTGTATTTCGTGGGGAAGCAGCATGTTCTGATAAACGTTTGAACCCCTTTTTTGTCAAGATGCTTGAGTTACTCTCAGTGCTACATATGCACAAGAGGTTAATTTAAGGTTATGCAAGAGAAAATGACGTTCAAACTGATAGGATACGTCGTAATTTGAAGATAAATGTATTGTCAATGGAATGCTTCTACACTGAGAGAAAAACCATGGTAGAAACTTAAGATCTGAGGGTATAATTAAAAATACACAACTACGTTTAATTTTGCAGAAATTACACACATTAGCAAACGAAAATATTTTAACAAAACTAATTTAAAAAAAAACCATAAGAGCGTTAGTTCTATTATATTTTCATTCATTTTGTTGCAAGCGTAGCAAGGCTCGCACTGGGTTCAGCTAGTAGAATGCATAAGAATATATAAATGGGGTATGTAAATGCCTGAATAGCCTGAACTTGATATTGTGTTTGAAATTGTACACCTTGCATGTTGAAATTTCCAAAATAAGGATATCCTTTCGGCTGGTTCTATGCAGCAATAATGGTTAAGTTATGATAATAGTATAAGCCGTATGATCAGTAACTAGCTAAACGACAGACAGTGCGGCATGAGTCCGATCAGCTCAGATTTGGTAAAATGTCTATTTGCGTAGCACAAACTGAATCACACATTCAGTAATAAGTGCCAAAGAAGCAGTAGAGGCAGTTTTAGTTGCAGCTTATTGTATTCAAGGCACTAGATACTTTTTAATCATTAGAGGAAGAAGAAAGGATTAAAATGATCTTTTGACATATAAGACACAATAAGATGTTGGAAGATCTCTGATCTCTGAAGAACTTCCTTGAAGATCTCTGCAGAACTTCCCTGAAGTTCTCGGAAGAACTTTCATGAAGTTCTCTGAAGACCTTCCATGAAGTTCTATGAAGAATTTGCCTGAAGTTCTCTGAAGAACTTCCATGAAGTTCTTTGAAGAACTTCCATGAAGTTCTTTGAAGAACTTCCATGAAGTTCTCTGAAGAACTTCCCTGAGGTTCTCTGCAGAACTTCTATGAAGTTTTCTGAAGGACTTACCCGAAGTTTTGTGAAAAGCTTCTCTGAAGGACTATGATGGTGATCACCCTCTTATGTGCACTAGCGATAAACATTCATTACATAGTTCACAGGCAGACCAGTGCCAAGCAGTGAAATAATTCTGAAGTATGAAGTCGACCGTCTGGAACACCATGATTACTCGAATAAATTTTCTGAAACCAATGAATTCGTACACTAGATCTAGATTTCAAATTACAGATATTAAAAAAAGGTCACTTGACTACTAGCGCAACGTAGCGGACGAATTTTGATGTATTGTGTATACCATTCAAAACGCTCTGACCTCTCGAATATCTTTTTTCAAGATGCCATCTTGCTATATGTCAATAATGTCGAGATCCATATTATACAGTAAGTTTACATTCACACTAGCGCCACGGAGTGAGATAATTCTGAACTGTTGAGTCACTAACTAACTAACTAACTAACTGAAAACAGTAAATTTATACACGATCTAGATCTCAAAATACAGGGAATACACAAAGTTCACATGTACACTAGTGCCACGTAGCGGACGAGTTCTGAACTAATTTTTACACCATCCTAAAAGCCTCAATTAACCAAACATCTTTGTCGAAGGCGCCAACTTGCCATATGTCGAGGATCTCGAGATTCAGGTTATAAAATAAATTTACATGTACACTAGCGCCGCGTAGTGAGATAGTTCTGAACTTTTAATTTTTTCATCTTGAAGGCTTTAATCTATTGAACAACGTTGCTGAAGAAAGTAGCTTCCTATACATGAAGGATCACGAGATATTAACTGATGAAATAACAAAGGTCAATGCCCATATATCATTTCGACAAAGATTTTTCATTAGGGCCTAACCCAAGTAACAATTTCAGTTCTATTCCAGCCGTATACCACTCCTCCCGGCTTTGTTGATGACACTACATTCAAAACTGTTTTATCCACCAACACCTCCTCTATGCATCTTTAAAGCCGAAATGTGTACAAAGTGGCCCACTCTATAGACGGTTGTGAAAACAAATTAATAAAACCTTTCTAAGACCATAAAGATTTTGAAAATGTTCTAGTGAAAGCTGTTATGACCACTTGAGAACCATCATAAAACCTATTGGCCGCCATCAAAACCAGCATAGGGCTGAATGGCCACAGCTGTCAAACTTCACGGCGATATCGTGGTTGGTTTTTGTTGTTTTGTTTTGTTGCTCTTCTGATTCATTCAACAGTAAATAATGGCTAAGAAAAAAGTTCTACTGTTGCGGGAAATTATGATTGATAGCAAAATATACAAAAGAAATTGAGTTTTTTTTATAGCGTATCATGCTCCAAATCATATGCGCATTAAATTTTATGGTGAATATTAGCACGATAAGAGCTGAAAATTAATGCGCCTTGGAAATTATGCGAGTTTACAACAACAAAAACAAAATTGAAAGAAATATATACGGTAAATTAATCATGAAACTCCTGAAAATTGATAGAAATCAATAAGGTTATCTAAACGAATACCAAAGTTTTTCTCAGATCTACAGTTCAATTGTATTACATTTAAAATTTGGTGTATTTATTTTTTCACATTTCAATTATTTCATATATTTCAATATGGCGATTGCAAGAAATCACAGTTTTGCCAAAAAAGCCAATTTATCTTAACAATGGCTACTATAGAACTATCTGGTCGCTTGGTAGCTTTCCTCAATGCCAGTTAGCCGTTTAATGCATTTACTGGAGGCAAAATGGTTTTAAAATGCTTTTTCAACTGACCATAATAAGATAATATGAATGAGTCCTAAAACGGCATTTCAAAACAGCATTTTATGAGTTAATAAAGTCAAAATAAAACCTTTGATAGGAGTAAAAGGAATTTTAGAAGTCAAGGGTTTAAGATCGTTGTAAAGAAGCTGTGTAGGTTCTTATAAACCTGACTAAAATTTGAAACCTATTGGCATCTCTTGCTGCCATAATAAAACCGAATTGATTTCTAGTGGCTTTCATAAAACTTTAATAAAACTTAATAAAGCTGGATGGTTTTGGCAATGTTACTTGGGAACTGACAAACGTAAACAAAGGCTTCTTTCGTAAATTTCCCGTGGCACAAAGGATACCCATGTAAGCCTCTGATTCTATCAAATAGGTGAACTCTTCTTCTTCGAAATGACAGTGGTGGATTGATTAGGCGAGTTTTCAATAACGAGAAATTCTTTGTAGATTTGAGACCACCATCAAGGGAATCCGCGCATGTTGAGGGGTTTACTGTACTGTGCTTTTTTGTGTGTGCTAAAATATGCTGCCTTTCAACGGATCGACACACTTTCTTCTGCAAAGTAATTTGCTAAAGTCTGCGTAATTTCCAAAAAATGCTTCTGGAGCATTTACATTTAAGCTAAGTTAGTTATATGAAATGTTCTCAAAAATTATCAAAATTTCAATTTTTGATGCCAATTTGTGAAGAAAAAAGCAAATCGCTTGAGGTCATATACGATATTCGGTTGTTTTGGACCCCAAGCTAACGGAAGCTGGCATGGAGCTCTGGGTCTCAAAACTTTTTTCGGATTTTGTCGACCAGTGAAATCGGACTTCTTCCACTCGGAACTGGCGATACGATGTAGTTTCCTGAGTAACAAATCTTCATGATACGTTAATGGTGATAAATAATAAACTTTGAATGTCAAAACAGGTATGATTCGAATCAACCGCAATACTTTTCACAGCCTAAGAAGAGCATTTAACAAATCAATAAATGACTACCGTTGGTGTCGCTTGAACCACGAGTTGTAGCAAGAATCTGATTCCAACAAATGGATTGACATTACGAAGGGGTAACACAAAAATTGCTCTGTGTCAAACCCGAAGCTGGTGTCCGTCATTCAGTCTTATTACGCTCAACCCATTGTCCCGTTCGAAAAACATCGAAATTGAAATTAACTTTGTAACTTATGACCGACTGCCCGTGGAGAAAGGCAACGGATCTGCTGTTAAACCCCCAAAAAATTGGCACGCGTCCGCTTGCCAACATGATGCATTTTTTTTTGGCTGGCCCTTGTCCCCGGCCTTCCCACTCCTCCCACGCCACGTGCCACCTCGGCTTATCTCATCTTAGGCCACTGCCACCCCGAGCAAGAGAGCGCCCGCAAAAGATTTCGTTACTTCGCTTAACAACTCTTTCTTGTCCGACGACGAGGGGGCGCGCTCGCTGCTTGGCCGCATGTTTTCTTTGCGTGTCCCATTCACCCCCCCCCCCCTCCGCTATTTCCACCACTGAGTCTCGACCGTCCATTATTTGTTTTGGGATGCCTTTAAAATCTCACTTTTTATTAATGTTTTATCATTGAGGCCGGATTGAGCTGAGCGTTTTTTTTTCTTCTGTGGCTTGCTCCATGTGCTTTCCTCTACTTCGGTGTGGTGGTTGTTGTTCAAAGTTGTGATAAAACAAACATCTTATAAAGTGCTGAAATATATTAGACCCCATGGGGTGTGGGGGCCGATTATTGGCAGCGAGAGGCGCGAAAGGTTATACGCTACCATTGAGCAGCTGTCAGAAATTTTGACAGTAACAAGTTGTGCAATTTCCTCTCTGTCTCTCGATGGCCGAGGCTCGTGTGTGCGGATTTTTTTTTTTGAAACTGTGGTTTTTTTTTTCGTTCGATGGTCGATCGGTAAATATTGACCGGTGATCGTCGAAAATCTTGACAACAGGAGAATGCCACTCGGCATTGACGGGAAGAAGGAGAAGCCGGAGCAAGGTGGATGAGTAATGGAATGTGTTATCAGCATGCTCCCAAGTCGAGGGATGATCTTGTTTCCGAGATAAGCAAGATTGATGATGTCGATGATGATGATGATGATGATGATGAGGATGATGATTACGTGAGATGGGGTGTCGGTTTGCAGATCTGGGCTGATGCGAGCGATCCGAAAACCTTTCACAAATTGGTCATAAGCTTCCCGGTCGTGTGTGAACGGATTTTGTGATTTTGTTAGATAAGTTCGAAAAATTTACGATTGTAGTTCGTGAAAGTGAGCTGGTTGGAAGAGATTTGGGTGTGAGCCACCAGGTTGGTTTTCGCAGGTGGAGACCGGAAGTGACATCAATTGTATTCCGAAAAGAAAATATCAACAGCATAACCAACCCTTTACTCATTGAACACAAAGGGGTTCGGCAGAAACGCAGCCATTTTATTTCAACGCCCCTGTTTAGTATTCCGTTGCCACCAGCCACCTGGAATCCGAACTGCCATCCAATAAGGCGTTCCGGTGAATTGAACAATCATATCAACATATTTCATCCCCAATAGGGCAACCGATGTCATAAAAATTAAAAATCTACCGCCGCCCAAAGGAAACGTGCGTGAATTCGCCAAGTCAATGGATCAATTGAATGCGCACCCCAATCGACAAATTGTGTTCCCCCGTCCAATCATAAGCAGCCATTGGTCCTATTAATAATTCATCCCCTTCTCCGGATTTCTGCCAATCGGTTCAAACCAATGGTGACAGAAAATGCTTTTTCGCCGGGCAGCTCTGACGATTGGCACCCCCCTTCTGAAAGGGGGGGCTGGAGGAGCAACAATTCCGGAATGGACAGTACAATAATTTATTCTTGACTGCGCGGTGCCCGGTCCGAAAGCAGACGCGACTACGAAAGACGAACGCTCGCCGCGAGTGGAAAGACTAATTACTTTTAATTTATTGGCTTATTTATTGCGAGCAGCTTCGAGAGCGAAGCCCAGCCCTGTGAAGATTCGTTCTTCCCCACAGGCAGGTCGTCACCCACGCCTACGCACAAGTCATCACACCGGCGCGGCGGATGGTGCTGTGAGTGAAACGACGTCGATGACCGATGACGATGGTCGAGCGAAGAGTTATGGCGAAAGTTGCGTGAAAAAACATCCGTCTTCCAGCACCGAAAACACATTCGCGGATTTCGAGCAATCTATCTGATGGTGGGTTCGGGTTCATCACTTGCAGTTTGAAGTCTCTTGATGCATTGTATTGAAGTAAAACTTATCTTGGTTTAACTGTGTTCAAACGTATTGTATTTTCTACCAGAATATGCAAAGAAAGAGTCAATTGAGAATGGGCTGATCTTGCTGATTGGTTTCTCCTTTTCAATTTTGAGCCTGATACAAATGTTCACTTCTACAGAAACTTCAATCAAAGATTAGATTATTGTGCTGACGATGTTGGAAGTTAATCTCTTTTAATACTAAATGAATGAGAATTATGAAGTTTTTCTAGTTTCGTTCGACGGAAGTGTAGTAAAGAACAAGTGATTGGGTAGGTCACGCAAGAAATGCAAATTTTCAACTCTTCCGTGTCGAGGGTTCACGCATTTTGCATTGGTAACCATCAATTTTGCGTGGACTGTCACAGATTATAAATGAAAACCCTCCCATCTAAAAGCGTAACGTTCTTTTGGATTTGCTAATTGCAAAAATGTTCCTGTATCACCCGCTAATTTTTTGAAAAAACGAAGTGTTTCACACTTGAAATTGAAAACTCCATATTCGTACATGGTAAAACCAAAATGTGGGATAATGATTTCTTCGAATCATATTTCGATTTCAGCAAAGCAAACTTTGCAATAACCAAACTTTAAAATAAATTGTATCGTCTGGCAAAACTTAATCCCCCCGTTAAAATCCAAAAAACATTAATTTTTTTTTTTTTTTTTTTATTTTTTTTTTAAAACACAAGAAAAAAATTTGTTTTTTTTTTTGCACCAAAAAAGGCCAAAAAATTTATATTTTTTATTAGGTTTAAAAAAAAAAAAGTTTTTTTGCAAGGATTTAAAAAAATGTTTTTTTTTTTTTTTTTTTTTCTCCTTATTATTAAGATCATTTATTTGTACAGGCTCAATCGAATTAACTTTACAGAGCCAAGATTTCATTTTTGTATACATCAATTATCTTAAAACTAACGTTAAGGGGACAGAACCGATTACTCGCGGCCGTCTCGAGGTTAATAGGAATAACAATATAAAGGATGGGAAGATGGGCGGGAATTTGAAGTATGTTTAACATAACACTTTTATTTTAAATTCTAAATTGTCAAAAAACTTAAAACTATACAACTTTTAGCTTCTTTTGACTTTGACTTGATCATTTTTGAGAAAGAAAAAAAAAACACACACACAAACACAGATAAAAAAAAAACTTGAAGTAAGCATACAGGTTAAACTAACTACAATCTAAGGCTAATGTTAGTCAAAAACACATAAATGAGTTTCATAAACTCCAGGTCACGCAGAGCCAAAATATCTCGAACTGGTACATTGGGTAGTCTACCTCGAGCCCGAAGGGAATCATAAAGCTCAGATCTGACTCCACGATGCTTAGCACATACAAATAATGTGATCTGCGTCCTGATAACCTTGTCCACATTCACAGAGATTGCTGTCACTCAGTCCAACACGGTATAAATGAGCGTTCAAAGAATAATGATTGGACATGAGGCGAGACATCACACGAATGAAGTTTAGACCCACATCCATACCCCAAAACCAAGATTTTTTCGACACCTTTGGGATGATTGAATGTTGCCATCGCCCCAAATCTCCTTTACTCCATTTATACTGCCAGCTGACGAGTGACTGTTGACGAAAAATAGTAAAAAAATCATTGAAGGCGATTTGTCGATCATAAATATCGCCTTCTATAGCGCCCACCTTTGCAAGCGAGTCCGCTCTCTCATTGCCCAGAATTGAACAATGAGAAGGGACCCATACAAAGGTGATGATAAAATAACGCGAAGATAAAGCACTTAGAAGCTCCTGTATTTTTATGAGAAAATACGAGGAGTGCTTTACCGGCCTCAATGAGCGAATAGCCTCTATAGAACTGAGATTATCCGTGAAGATGAAGTACTGATCCGGTGTTAGTGAGGCAACAATTTTTAGCGTAAAGCGTATTGCCGCTAATTCGGCGACGTATACGGAACAAGGAGCTTCTTTTTACTCCTATCAAAGGTGTTTTTTTTTCGACTTTATGAACTCGTAAAATGCTGTTTTGAAATGCCGTTTTAGGACTCGTTCATATTATCTTATTTTTCTTCTTCGTCTTTCTTAGCGTTGCAGGCTTATTGCTTTCGCAATTAGCTTATTGCTTGCTCACGATTTAGTGATCTAAATGCACTTCCACAGTCATCAATTAAGAGCTTTCGATGCCAGGTTTGCATTATAGACTATTCCGATAATTATAAATACACTAATGATTAACCGTCAATTCAAATTGCGTGCTGTATTCAACCAAATTTTGGCTGCGTCCTTTTATTTACATCCAAATTAAACTGATGTTGTCATTTTTTTCACTTTTTCGCACGGCAGTTTGGAAATGCGTGGTCTTTCTCCCGAGCAAAGAAAACGGATTGTGCACAATTGGTGCACCGTCAGTGGTCTTTCCATCAGAAAACTGGCTAACAAAAAAGGTGTGAGGGTCGGAGCAGTTCAAACCGCATTACGGAAGTATCAACAACAGTACTCTTTCGTAGATTCCCCGAGACAGGGTAGAAAACCCAGTCCCGCTGACCCTACAATCGACAGAAAGGCAAGGGACTATTTCAAGCGTCATCCTTCAGCATCAGTCCTAGATTTGGGGAAAAAGGTAAGTACTTTGGCTTCTAATGATATGCGTGCCAAGGAGAGAATGGGCCTGCAGAAGCAGAAGCAGCCAAAACGAATAACCAAACAGGCTGAATCTGTGAAACCGAGGGCTCGAAAGCTGTACGACAAACTGCTGACCAGAAAATCGGGCTGTGTTATCATGGACGATGAAACCTACATAAAACTCGATTATAAAACTCTGCCGGGACCACAGTTTTATACCTCACCGAAGGGAAAGGATGTTCCTGGATCAGCGAAAGCCATTCATACCGAAAAAATCGGCAAGAAGGAAATGGTGTGGCAGGCCATTTGCGGATGTGGAAAAATATCTCGTCCATTCACTACGACAGACACAATGAAAAGTCAAATCTACGTGAAGGAGTGTCTGCAAAAAAAAGGATGCTACCCTTGATCAAACAGCATAACAAGCCTTCAATCTTTTGGCCTGATATTGCTTCCAGCCATTACTCTAAATATGGACTAGAGTGGTACAAAAGGAACCATGTCGCATTTGTACCAAAGGAATTGAATTCACCAAACTGCCCACAGATTCACCCTATCGAAACCTTCTCGGCTTTGACGAAGGCAAAGCTGAGAAAACACATTAAGCCATTGGATAGTGTTGAAAAATTTAAGAAAGATTCGCCAAAAGTGGTGTAAATGGTAGGAGAAAGCACTGTGCAGAAGCTTATGAATAATTTTAAGGGAAAAGTTAGAGAACTCGCCTACCCTACGAAAAATCCAGCAAATTGAAATAAAGATGGAAAGATAACATTGTTATTTTCTATGTTTGAGAATAAAATAATCAAAAATCACAGTATGGTCTTTTTTTTTTGAGAAAAAAAGTGTATTGATATTTTTTGGAACAGTCTATAGTATGATTGTGGGGCAAATTCAACTATACCCTTTGCCCAGGGAGTCGAGAAATTTCCCTTAAACGAAAAATTCCAAGATCAGACCGGGAATCGAACCCAGCCACCTCCAGAATGGTATTGCTTTGAAACCTTATTAGGGTCAGTTGAAAAAGCATTTTAAAACAATTTTGCCTCCAGTAAATGCATTAAACGGCAATTTGGCATTGAGGGAAACCAATCTGGTTTATAAACTGCAGAAGCATGGCCAAATAGTTTTATAGTCATTGCGACGATAAACTGGCTTTTTGGAAAAACTGTGATTATTTCCAACCGCTATATTGAAATATTAGAAATAATTGAAATGTATGATGAACAAAGAATCCAAATTCGTGAATGCATGAATGATAAAGACATTTTCGTAACTTTTCAAAGTTGGGACAAAAAATAATGTATCTCTTGCATTGTTGCATACTCAACACAATAATGACAAATTGCATGGCAGTAGAATCAAGATAATACCCAAGCAACAATTTTAGTTTTATTCCAGCCGTTTAGCACTCCTCCCGGCTTTGTTGATAAAACTACATTCAAAACTGTTTTGTCTACCAACACCTCCTCTATGCTTCTTTAAAGCCGAAATGGCCCACTCTATAGACGGTTGTAAAAACAAGTTACTAAAACCTTTATAAGACCATACACATTTTGAAAATGTTTTAGTGAAAGGTGTTATGACCACTTGAGAACCTTCATAAAACCTTTTGGCTGCCATTAAGACCACAATGTAGCCAAATGGCCACAGCTGTCAAACTCAACTGTGAAATCGAGATAGTTTTTTGTTGTTCTGCTTTGTTCGATTCTCTGCTCTTCTGATTCATTTAGCAGTAAAAAAAAGGTCTAGTGTTGCGGAATATTTTGTTTGATAGCAAAATATCCAAAATAAATGGTGTTTTGTAAACAAGCTGTGTGGGTTCTCATAAACCTGACCTGACTATGAAACCTATTGGCACCTCTTGGTGCCATAATAAAACCAAATTAATTACAAGTGGCTTTCATTAAACTTTAATAAAACTGAATAAAGCAGGATGATGTTAGCAGTGTTACTTGGGAAGTCTCTCCCGGTAGATACCAAATGAATGAGCGTAGGAATCAGTAGAATCAATATCATTTACTAATGCTATGACGGGCCACCAACCATGACGGGGTGGTCCAACTTGTCTTCCCAAGTAACATTGCCAAAACCATCCTGTTTTATTAAGTTTTATTAAGGTTTTATCAAAGCCACTAGCTATAGATTTGGTTTTATTACAGCACCAACAGGTGCCAATAGGTCTCATATTTTAGTCAGGTTTATGAGAACCTACCCAGCTTGTTTAAAACGATCTCGTTTTCTCAAATTACTTTGACTCCTATCAAAGGTTTTATTTCGTCTTTATGAACTCGTAAAATGCTGTTTGGAAATGCCGTTTTAGGACTCATCAATATTATCTCATTATGGTCAGTTGAAAAAGCATTTAAAAACCATTTTGCCTCCAGTTAGTGCATTTTACGGCCAATTGGCACTGTGGAAAGCCACCAAATATTCAAATAATCATTATGAAGATGACTTGGCTTTATGGCAGAATTGTGATTCATTTTCCAATCGCCATATATAAATACAAGAAATAATTAAAATGTAGAAAAATAAACGCATCAAATTTTTAATGTAATGCAAATGAACTGTAGATCAATTACCGATTTCTGCATTTTTTTAAATAAACTCATTGAATTCCAAAAACTTTTCATAAATTAATTATTGCTTTATCTTATATATTTGTTTTAATTTTGTGTTTGTTTTTGTCAACTTGCATAATTTATAAGGCGCAATTTTCAGCTCTTATCGTGCCAAATATTCACCACAAAATTAGATGCGCATATGATTTGGAGCATGATCTCCATACGCTCTATAAAATTCAATTTATTTTGGATATTTTGCTATCAAATAAAATTTCCCACAACACCAGACATTTTCTCTCAGATATTATTTACTGCTAAATGAATCAGAAGAGCAGAGAACCGAACAGAGCAGAACAACAAAAACCCAACCACGATATCACAGTTAAGTTTGACAGCTGTGGCCATTTGGCAACCAATAGGTTTTATGTAGGTTCTGAAGTGGTCATAGCGTTTACCACAACAACATTTTTAAAATCTTTATGGTCTTATAAAGGTTTTCTAAAATTGTTTTCACAACCGTCTATAGAGATTTCGGCTTTAAAGAAGCATAGAGGAGGTGTTGGTAAACAATACAGTTGTGAGTGCAGTGTTATCAACAAAGCCGGGAAGAATGCTATACGGCAGGAATAAAACTAAAATTGTTACTTGGGTTATCTCTACTTGCAGGATATCCACAGAAAAGAGGGCACGCCGCTGCTCATGTCCAACTATAACCTACACAGGCAGAAAAAGCGATCACCATTATTTACGAGTTTACGGTGATTGGGTCATGCCGGACTATTCGAGGTGCGGTGCAACTGGCGTTCGATGTTCTGTTGCATGAAGGAGTGGTCCCATGCTTTTAGCGGATAGTGCTAGTTACATACTTTCAGCGTATCGCTAACCAAATCGAACCCTGCTGCTGACCTTTTCCCAACTATCTCAGTACTAAACGCTGTGGCATCTGCTAGCTCATGCACCTTCACTTTCCGGTCAGCCAACACCATTTCATGAACTTTTTTGACATTGTCCTCTGTAACCGCAGTTGACTTGATCGGTAGTGGAGTTGCGGCCACCACGAATCTCTCGAAACCAATATTTAACGGTGTAATCTGACGGAGCATTTGCCCCATCCCAAGCAACACAAGTCTGTCATAATTGGTTGCAGCAACTTGATTGTGACTCAACTGAGTGACTTTGAAGGTTTTCTAACTGGTTTGCAACATGTGTGCTACTAGGGATATTACGTATCCAACTAGTCTCTTGTTTCCGTCGGCGGTTTTCCTCTCAAAAAATAATGTTTTATGAGAGAACGAAAATCGTTTTTATCCCTATTCAACATGATGCCAAACACGTCAACAACAATCAGCTGGCAAAACAAACTAAGGGCAGTATCGCACTGAAATTTGACGTGTATGCCTAAGTATAAACGGACTACAAGGTACTTTAATATAGGTATAATATATAACTAATAGCCACTGGATTGTTATTGCAAAATTGGAAGTCCTGGAAAAGTTGAAAAGCAGAATAGATCAGTCCTTTAAACAAAGATAAAATTTCAATGAAAAGATATTTCATTTGTTTAATTTTTTTTCGAGAATCAACAGACTATTCTATAGGTTTAAGAAAGCAGTTTTAGTGATCGAAGGGCCCGGCTCAATGATTTCTGAAAAAAATGGAATATCCTATCATAATACCACTAAATACGTTTAATAGTCCTATACTACTTATAATCACATGCCAGTCTTTCATGGAATAGTAGTTGAAGTTCAGAAATAGAATGATAAAGAAAATGTTATACTGAAATGCAGAAAAACAAATTGAGAACTACACGCATTAAATTGTCATGCTGATCCATACTCTGAAATGCAAAAGTAATTTGAAATGCAGAGATGTCCCAAAGCGTGCTGAAATTATTAATTAAATGAGAATGGAAAATATATCCTGCTTCAAAACGATCTTCAGTCTCAGCCACTCACTTCCCTATTGTCAAGTTGACAACATTGCCCAGGCTACGCCAACCAGCTTCTCCATGCTGAAATGCTGAACAAATGTGTAGATAACTACAGTAGAAAAACTAAATAATGTGATATAACCACAATGGAACTAACTCTTAGCTTCGGATCTTGACAGAGAATCCCTACCGAGCCTTTGCGGCACGTCAAGCCGGCCAGTTCAACGCAAGGGAATTATGATTCCAGTCACCCTTGAAACCAAAATACGAAAGGGTGAGTTATGTCAGTGACATAACTGCAAAGTTGACGTAGGACTGCTTGTTGATATGAAGAAATTGAGTTCATCGAATTGATAAATTTCTACTATATCTTATTCAGTCTAAAGAACCATGAAACCCTATGCTATTGGTGTGTGAGCCTCCGGTTCTTCTTCCGCTATTGATTCTCCACGAAAATTTATAGAAACTGCAGTTCGGCTCGCATTAACTGTTAATGATAGTTTGTTTGTTGAATTTCCAGCGTGCTTGCTAGTGCTAAATGGGTCCTGTGTTTACGGAGGGAACATGGTTTGCGATTGAAATGCTCTTCTCAGTCTTCTTGGGCTGCAGGACGGCCTGAGGGTTTGGCAGCACGTAATATTACGATAAAAATAGGCATTTACACCATCTTCAACTGTAGATTGTACAGACTGAACAATGAGAAAGTTGAAAAGGTGGCAAAAAAATGCAATTGCAGTTTTTGCTATCATAAGTTGAGAAATCCGCATGTTTCAGAAAAGGCTATTTTGCCCAATTTGATCCACAAAGCGTTTTATGGTACAAATGAAGCTATGCACGTGTGTGCAAGCGACTCGCAGGCACAAATAGCTCGAAACAAATTTATCGCTGTAGTGCCCTTATTCAATCATCATCAACATATCAATATAATATGGATGAGTCGATAGCACAAAATGGTGCAACGCTATTTGCCACTGTTGTAATGCCGCCCTCAAGTGTTCTATTTTTGTTCTCACTGATCATCAACAAAGCGTTTTATGAAACAAACAAAGCCATGCAAGTGTGTGATAGCGACAGGTTGCACACAGCTTGGTGTAAAATATATTCATTTGCTTCAATGCTGTACCCTGAATTCCTCGCCAAGCGAACCACATGTAAGGCTTCTATTACAATGTTGTTAGTTTGTTAAAGTGGTTGAATACTTGCCATCAAGGGCCGCCATGTTTGACAGTCTCGGTTTAAATCTCGGTTACGAATTTTCACAATTTATTTTTGTGAGTCATCTGACTTTTGGGCTCCCATCTCTTACTCAACCACTGCGCACAACCTCACGCACATGTTTAATTTTTCAAAGCGAATTGCTGTGTTGCTTTTTTGCCCACAACCAATGTTGGATTTTTCCTCCAACTTACGATCCACAGCTCGAAATGGAACAAAACCATGCGAAATTATATTACAATCTTGCTTTTTTATGATCGGTGTAGAGCGAATTTTGATCAACTTAACCTAACACCCAGTGGACCAGTTTGGACATTTTCGTTTTGCAAAAAGTTCCACAGGCTGGAGCGGGAACCGAAACTTCAACTTCATGGCAACCGCTTGAACGACGGGCGACGCCGCTAACCACTTGACCACGAAGATTATGTGGGCGATTGATTTGGCCATTTTCAAGTCAGGCCATGTTGAGCTCTTTAGTTGACAACTTGATTTGATCGTCCCGAAAAGGGTGGATTTTAGTTGTTTACGGAGGGAACATGGTTCGTGATTGAAATTTTGTTCTCAGTCTTCTTGAACTACAGGACGTTTGGCAGGACACCACCCTGTGAAATGGTCAAACCGGAGGAAAGTTTATTCAGCTCCTCGTCGTTGCGGATGACCAGCTGCAGGGGACTTGATTAATGTTGGTCCTCTTATTGTCACACTCCTGCTGCTAGGTGGTGTGCTGCTGCTTAGAGTTGATATGTATTACTGATAGCTGCTCGCCATACCGGTTCAGTTTTATATAAAGGCATCGGGTACCTAAAAAACCCTGAGATATGAACACACTTGCTTCTAAAACTGCAAAATAATTAGAGTTAGTTAATATTGGCCAGAAAAGTTAGAGCTCACATTTGATAACTACCAGCAACTAACCTAATCTATTATCTGCAACTAATCCATTATGTACCTATGTAAACTATGAACTACAACGAATCTAACCTACCCAGTACACTGAATATGTTAACACATAATCGGTCTGCTGTGTTGTAGTTCGGCTCGAATTTACTGTTGATATTTCGTTTATTGAATGTCCAACAGTGTTAACATGGCAAATAGAGATTTATATATGGATACTAATAAAAAATGTTGCTCATTTTCTCCAAAACGCGGCTTTTCAAGCAACGCCATGTTGAGCCGGTGCGTGTTAATGAAAATTTCGATGAGCTCAAGAGAAATTTCTATCAAACATACTCTTTAGTTGGCAACTTGATTTGATTGTCCTGAAAAGGACGGATTTTAGTTGATAACATGGTTCGCGATTGAAATTTTCTTCAGTCTTCTTGGGCTGCAGGACACCACTTTGTGAAATGGTCACACCGGAGAAAAGTTTGTTCAGCTCGTCGTCGTTGCAGATGGCTAGCTGCAAGTGACGTGGGGATCCCAAGTAACAATTTTAGTTTTATTCCAGCCGCATAGCACTCCTCCCGGCTTTGTTGGTAAAGCTATATTCAAAACTGTTTTGTCTACCAACACCTCCTCTATACTTCTTTAAAGCCGAAATTTGTACAAAATGGCCCACTCTATAGACGGTTGTGAAAACAAGTTTATAAAACCTTTATAAGAGCATAAAGATTTTGAAAATGTTCTAGTGAAAGATGTTATGACCACTTGAGAACCTTTATAAAACCTTTTGGCTGCCATGAAAACAAGAATGTGGCCAAATGGCCACAGCTGTCAAACTTCACTGGGAAATCGAGGTTGTTTTTTGTTGTTCTGCTTTGTTCGATTCTCTGCTCTTCTGATTCATTTAGCAGCAAAAAAAAAAAAGGTAAAGTGTTGCGGGAAATTGTGTTTAATAGCAAAATTTTCAAAACAAATTGTGTTTTCTTCAACGTATTATGCTCCAATTTATATGCGCAATTATTTTTATGGTGAATATTGGCACGATAAGAGCCGAAAATTAATGCGCCTCGGAAATTATGCGAATTTACAACAACATAAATCAAATTAAAACATGTATATTCGATATGTTAATCATTTATTTTCTTAAAAGGGCTTGGAATTGGATGAGATTATCTTAAAGAATGTCTCAATTAGTCTCCGATCTACAGTTTATTTGCGTACCATTCAAAATTTGATGCATTTACTTTTCCATATTTCAATTATTTCTTATATTTCAATATGGCGATTGGAAAAAAAGCACAGTTTTGCCATAAAGCCAATGTATCTTCGCAATGACTATTATAAAACTATTCGGTCTTATGGTGACTTCCTTCAATGCCAATTTGCCGTATTATGCATTTACTGGAGGCAAAATGGTTTTAAAATGCTTTTTCAACTGACCATAATAAGATAACATCAATGAGTCCTAAAAAGGCATTTCAATACAGCATTTTTCGAGTTTATAAAGTCGAAATCAAACCTTTGATAGGAGTAAAAGGAATTTGAAAAACAAGGTTTTAAGATCGTTGTAAACAAGCTGTGTAGGTTTTCATAAACATGACTAAAATATGAAACCTATTGGCACCTCTTGGTGCCATAATAAAACCAAATTGATTTCAAGTGGCTTTCATAAAACATTAATAAAACTTAATAAAGCAGGATGGTGTTAGCAATGTTACTTGGGGATGATTCAGGTCTTCTTGTTTTCACGGGCGGCGTTTTCTACCAACGTGCTCGTCGAACGCATCTGTCGCATACGGATGCAAAGCGAGAACAGGTGATTGGTCGGTCGTCCCCACATGTTCGATAATCGCTGGCACGGTAACTGTGGCAGTATGAACCAATCAGAGCGTGGCGCAAACTTGATGTCATTTTCGACCAATAGCTTTGTGCGTTTAGACAGTTTTCTTTTAAGTACATTTTAATTAGTTTAAACAAACGTCATGAATTAAGTTTGCAAAAGGGATTCAGCTTTGATGTTTTACCTTGCGAATGAAATACTTAAGGAGGAAGATATTATCGTTCAAAGTCTCCAAACACGCGTAACGCTTGCGATTTCAGGAATTTTAGAACGGCTCTCCTATACAGGAATAGAAAAGAGAGACGTAAGTCCTACGTCAAAACTCATTAGCAATCGACCAAGGTCTTCTTTCACAAATCCACCTTAAGATGAAACTCCCTCGAATCCTTAGTATTCAACAAGCATGTAGTAGTGCAAACACTTTTTTGCTCTCATATGATAGTATTGGTGCATCATGAAGAAAACGGTCATGGTTGCCAGTAATTTTAATTTTTCTTTGTGAATTACAGTACATCCATTTAATTATTCCCTACAATACTCACATTTTTAAAAAAGCGTAAAGCCTCAAAATAAGTATCCTTTTTAAAGGTTGGGGGAGTCTGGGGCCTAATTAGCAAGCTAAATACTAAGCCATTCATCTTGTTGGATACAAATATTGGTGAATTTTAAACGTTAATGTTCAGTTCTTATTTCAATCATAAACTACCGAATGAGTATTTGAGTAGATGGCTGAAACATAAAATGTATTAAAAATGTTTTAAATTATGCATCTGAGATAATAAATGGGTTTTTGCAGTTTGAAAACCGATTCCAGGGACCTTTTCACGTCATACTGAACTCTGACAACCAACGACAGCTCATGTTATACAACATAATTCGATTGCCACATTTTTATTAATTTTTTCACACGAATCCAGTTGAATGTTGTTTACTCATAATTATGATATCTTATTTTGAAACACATTGAAGTTATTTGGGTACATACCACAAACACAAAGAGATATAATTTTATTTTGTGATGTTAATAAAAAGGAATTGATTTGATTTGCTATACTTTATTTCAATGTGGAGCTTTGGTGAGTTTATGTATGTATTTACTCTATGTTTTAATAAAAAACTCATCATGTGCCACTTTTTTCAGCACGCATGATTCAAAAAATAATTGTACTTATTTTTCAATTTTTGTTTTCAAGTACGATTCATTAAGAATTAGTATGATCATTGCTGTTCACAAAAATGACTATGCATTTATGTGCCTGACAGATGTGCATTGACGTCGGGTACGTCTACCACAGGTTTTGACTCTGAACGGTATTTTCTAGACTTAATACATGCCAGACAGCCACATGCTTGGGTGGGGTCCAAGTACTCATCCGCACCCATGGGAGGTAATTCAATGATGGTCGTTTTAGATTGACTCAGGGTTATTAAACCACCGTTGCGAAAAAAAAAAAAACCATTGCACTGGTTGCCAGAGCTTTCAGGACACAGGGTGTGATTTTGATTCCTGCTATCAATTTCCAGCATATTTTCGCAGTTTTTCAAAATTTAACAATATGGATTCGGTGCAGTCCTTTCGTATGAATCAATACATGTAGAAAATGATGAATTCAACTGATCATCAACCCCCGAGATTTATCTAAAAGAAGCACATCAATCGAAAAGATCGGCACTATAATAATTGGAACTAAATTTTTCTTTGAAGATTCATATATTTTTAGGATTTAAATGAACAAACATGTTGTTTAAAAATTTAGATATCAACTTCTTACAATATTTAACGAAATTAAGCTGACAACATATTGAAACTGCACTTCAAAAGATTTTTTACTCATCGGAAATTTGCATGCATAGTTCATGAAAGGTTATGTAAGAAGCATACATATTTAAGAATTTTTTGAGTAAAATATCTTAAATATATTGAGCATTATTATTTCTGAAAATTTATAAGGCTCAACTTTAAAAAAAAAATCGTTTAAGCTCACCCTAGACTACCTCATATTTTGCAAAATTTTACAGCTTAATTCCATAGAATTTTATTCGTGGAAAATAATTTATGGAGCATTTATAAAAATTTACATTGAATGCGTTGAAAAATGCTAGTTGAATTTCAATTTCCTCGCCACTCATTTTTTGGCACGCAAATTAGAGCTCTTCTGTAATTCCTTACTCTTAGAAGAAAAAAAAACTCAAAAAAATCGTATACTATCGTATAATAGAAAATAACTACAATTATTTAACTGGGAAACTAGGTAAACTTGATCCCTGTGGAGACTTTTTTACCGCGCTTTTTTTTTTTAAATCTAGAACAGATAATGTATGGTCGATTTCCCATAACCATTTGTCTTTATACAAGGTATTATTATTGTGAAATTTGGTTCAGATTGCGAAGCGAGATAAAAAATATAAGAACAATATGTTTAGTTTGGAAACCTTGGACATTTTTTTATTTTTTTTAAGATCCCTAATAAGCTTTTAAACATTTGACCAACATGCGTAAAAATTTCGCTGCTGAAAGCTGTGAATATCAAGAGTCAACTGAAACCCTTTAATGGCGTTATTCGAAAGATTGTGACATCCATTCCAGGAAATTCAATTGATATTCCCAAATAGTGTCTCCTTGCAGAGCCACAGCCCGGGTCACCCGGATTTCCGGAAACCAGATGCTCTCAAATGGATATTGCATATTATTTTCATAAAACGAGATTCTGAGATTCTGCATCCAACAGTGCTTAAAAAATTGAAATCGGTCAATAATTGCCAGAGTTACAATCATTTGAATTTGGTTGGTACCCGGGTACCCTGTCGAACACATAAAGGTGTTTTTTTTTGTCGAACACAAAGGGTTAATATGGAACTATGAGCCTGTGAAAAAACCGCATCAAGTTTCGTTTTTTCCGCTGAGATACATCCATAATGAAAAAGGGGGATCAAGTCAACCCAGACTCCCCTACCCCTGGCTCGTGCCTCCAAGGAAAAGGAAGGGAATGAAAGCTGTTTATCTTTTCTTTCTAAACAACAAACAAATCAACAAGCAAATGCAAAGCAAATCAAAAACACACTCACCATCGGATTCGGAAGTATGAGCGGGATTTTCAAAACCAGTATCATTTGGGACAGGTATAGGAACGTCATTTGTAAAGTCGGAAGATTCGCCGACAGATTCTTCTCCGGAACTTATTTTTCGATGAAATTCAGCATCAGTTGACGGTGAAGTAAAACCACTATTCCACGGGTTTTCGAATGTCCACGTTAAGGGATCAACTGCACTTCCTATCACTTTTTTAGCCCGTTCACGCAAAACAGCCGCTTTTCTTCTTTTAGTAAGACGCGGCATTTTTTACTTCGTTAATCAAAACTTTTATCAGTCCAGCACACTCGCGCAAACAGTTGCTGACAACACTGCGCTCTGCTACGCTACGCACAGGTGAGTGTAAATTAGAAAAAAGCAAAACGCGTAGTTTTGACACCGGCTGCTGAATTTTTGCACCATTCTCGTTAATTAAACAGTTTTTTCGTCCACTGTTTTCAAGAGCGCGATGATAATTAATCTTTCAGTGAAAGTAAATAGTGTCCAGGTGGCTACGGGAAGTGGAAATACAGTTTTTTGTGAGAAAATAATAAGCAGATCCTGGCTGTAAAAAGGTAAACAAAAACTACGAAAAATTACCTGCTCTGTGGAAATGAGCACTAGTTGATCAATTCAGAGTGTTTTCAGTGAAATAAACTGTGTGAGCTGATTAAATATTGTGTTCTGCTGTTCTTTTAGCAGTATGGCAATGATTCACTGCAGGCAAGTGGATTAGTTTGGCATATTTTGTTGAGCAAACCCAAAGTGTGCATGTGTGGATGAGGAAGACATCGCTCCTGCCATAAGGGGATTCCATCGTGTATGTCCTTAAAAACAGCATCCAAAAATGCACTGACCTTTCCAATTTGCATCATGTTTTGAGTGACATAAAAAGTGAGAAGGCATCATTTACGCTTTTGCCTCCAATCCTCTCATATTCCTTGAATCCAACAAACAAACTCCAGACAAGTCTTATTACCTAACAGTAAGTTGACTAATTGGCGTGCACCAGCCATCATCCCGGCGCAAGTATGCGCATGCTCACAGTAATGGTGGACCGGCAGTGGATCAGTGCCGAATATCGAGATCCTTACCAGCACTTGAAGTGCCATCAGCTTCAATGGAACGGACAGCGTAATGTGGCCATTCGATTTCTTTTTATTGAAAATAATCGTAAAACTGCTGCGAATTTTACGAGAAGGAATGCTCGTGCTCGATGTGATAATGAAATTTCCTGAATTGGGACAATTGCATCTTGAATCGAGCTGATGCCTGATTTAAGAAAAAAAATAGATCCCCGAGGGCAGAAGACGAGAGAATTGCCAAGGAAGAGTGCCGTATAATGGGCTAGGAAAACCGCAAGGCGTCGGCCCGGGCGGACCTGGCATGGAAACAATTAAAGATGCTTAAGGCTCTTAAATCATATTTTAATCGGGTAATATTGTACGGGTGATGTTTTTATTTCTTCCCGCGCGGAGGAATCCAACGGCGAACCATCGCTCGTGTTGTGTCGTCATCGTTGAGGTGCTGGTTGCTTCGCTCGCAGTGTGGCTTGGGGCAATAAAATGTTCCAAAGTAAATATTTGTGCCGTTTTTTTTTCGTGGCTTTTCAGCTATAATGTGCTGCTGTCTCCTTAACTGCTTTATGCTTTCACAGGTGACGGAGTTTGACCTAGGTCCCCTGGAGTTGAGGCCATCCGTTACATCGGGTTAACGGTTCTTTGGGTAAATTAGAATGACTTTAATTGAACGGGCGTTGGTTGTATTCTGAAAGTCAAAAAACTGTCAAAATTTAACCTCTCGCGAAAGGTTGCTGCTTTCTTTTACAGCAACAGGTGTAGAGATCCATCCCAAACGTGCAAATTACCGCAAACTGTCATTAGCGGACACGATAATCCGCTATTAACCACAATCTCGTGTGCAGTGGGTCGTCGTTTCCTATCCTCACCAATTCTCTGCACTTTGTGTGCCTTTTGCCATCACAGGCAGCAACGTTGATTAATCGATAAATGATTATCGCCGATATGACCGGGGTAAAAGATTGGTATTTTCTGTTGGGTCCGGTTGATTAACGCTTCTCTTTCGAGAAGAAAAAAAAAAATGAGCAAAAGGTTGGCCCAAAGTGGACCCGCCGCTGACAAATTCCCCTTGCGAATGGGTCCGGAGGCTCCTTTTTATTGGGCGAAATAATGAACTCATTAACGATTAATGGACTAGAGGTCGTTAATTTGGGCCGGTGACTTGTGTTTGAAAAGCGACGAACCCGTTTCTAACCAGGCAGTTGCTCAATTCATCTTTCAACTCGCGATGATGGATGAATCCGAAATGCGCTACCTCCGTTTCGCGGAATTCTTTTCTGTCCCGCCCCTGATCCAGCTGCTGTTGCTGAAAAGTTAACCTAATAATGGGAATAATAGCGACAGGCATTGAAACTTTCAAAAGACGCGATTCGAAACGCAAAATTTCAACTCCCGTTGCATACAAAAGTCAAATAAGTTACCCTCCGACTGCCAGAAGAAAATAAACATCTCTAAATTGCCATCTGTCACTTCCTTTAACTTGAATTACCATTCAACCTTGTCGTCTAAAGACGACGACGACGACGACGACGACCGACGAGAGGAAAAACATCCAATTGACATTCCGATGCTGCCGAGATGGAACTCCTCCTGCGTGGCGGATATGCAATCATAAATCAATCATAGATTAATCGCGATTTCCTATCATCGCTGTCTGATCTAATCATGAACGAACGGGCGCCCAGGCCAGTTGGCAGTGGTTCACTTTCGTTTTGCGCACAATTATATCGTAACGCGCCTTTTCCTTCCCTAAAACACTACAAATTATCGTCACCTTCAAACCGGCCATTATCAACGAGGGGGATAGACGAGGTGTTACGCCAAGCTTGAGCCCGTGTTGACTTGTTATCTAGCGGAATGAATCGAACACACGAGCCGTTAAACGCTGGGTGGTAGTTTGATGAATGTGGTCAGGGTGACGTGCTTTCGGTGCGGTGATTTGTGGTGGAGTCCTATGGTTGGCTGGAGGTAATTTACTCACTTTGAAGTTCTACTTTCTTGGCGAGAGTGGCGCAACTCATTTGCTGTAATTACTACTTTTGGAAAACCCCAATTTCCATTCTCTCATCAACCCAAATAGCACTTTGGAACTTTATCCTCCTCCTTTCGCCACGATGCCGTGAGCTTCTTCACCCTCGCCGGGGGGTGCTAAAATTATCATAAATCAGCAATAACATTTAATGGACTTTCAATCACTCTCACTTCGGGTCGGAT
This sequence comes from Aedes koreicus, assembly GCA_024533555.2. Classification (NCBI taxonomy): domain Eukaryota; kingdom Metazoa; phylum Arthropoda; class Insecta; order Diptera; family Culicidae; genus Aedes; species Aedes koreicus. Next base: position 19,559 of record JAHHFK020002590.1, on the reverse strand, counting down.
AATTGCTCATCAATTATCCGCACGATCGTCGTCGTCGTCGACGATCCTTTCGCCATGGAGCTGATCGCTTCTGAATAGGCCTGTCACGAGATCCCAGCTAAGAAATCCACGAGAGGCAACGAAGCACACCCATCTTCACCACCTCCACGGCTGATTCAAGCCTCCATCGCTGGACATCTCGGGTCGACTGTTGATGGAGCCAGCAGTCATTGCTGCTGCTTGTTATTGTTGCTTCTGACAGATCCCTCTCATAGATCCTCCCGAGCAACGGCGGGGAACGAGTGCGCGCGCGCGCTCGCCTTCGTACCTTCCTAGGATAGGACGCTTGATGCAGGCTAACAATTCTATTAGCACGCTGTTTTGCATTTCAATCATAATTATTAGCCGAGTTATTATTAAGATAAATATACACTCACTTATCGCAGAACTGAGATAGAAGGGGGATCGTTTCGGGCCCGGCGTGCGGAGTGAGGATGACCCAGGGGATCTTATTTCTTCATGCGAGGGGGTGCCTTGCACGATTATGCTGGAGTTTTTACTAGAGTTTTCAAGAATAATGCACATTAAGGATGGTTTGTATGTTATTTGAAACATTTTTTTTTAACAATTGTCTGAAAATATAACAATGAGTGTTGAATAAATATGATTATGATGTGATGATATTATGATTATGAGTTTTGACAGTGTTTACATTATTTTTGATGAAACCTCTCCCACAGTTAATGTATGAGAGGTATGAATGTTTTGTTTTGAATTGGTTGCATGAATTTATGGAAATGTTTGATATCATTGTGATTTAAGTCAATTTTTCTACCAAATAAATTCCAAAAAATATTTATAGACTGTTCCAGAAGGTATAAGCACACTTTCAAAATAACAAAAAAGTCATGTTTTTTTTTAGGTTTAATAATTTTATTTAGCAAATCATATCTGTATTTGTGTTTTATATGATATTTTACTCTCGTTTAATCATAGCCAAGACTCCTAACTTTTCCTCGAACATGACCCATTAGCTTCTGCACAGTGGTACTTCCCATCATTTTGACCACTTTTGGCCAATCTTTTTTAAGTTTTTGGATGTCATCCGCTGGTTTTATGAATTTTAGAAGCTTTGCTTTGGTTAAAGCCCAAAAAGTCTCGATTGGCCGTGCCTCCGGGAAATTCGGCGGATTCATTTCTTTCGGCACGAAACATACATTTTGACTTTTTTACCATTCTAAATAGTCCTTTGCGTAATGACATGACGCCAAATCAGGCCAAAACACTACTTGCCCTTCGTGCTGCCTGATCTTCGGCAATAATCGCTTCTGGAGACATTCCTTAACGTATTTCTGAGTGTTCATCGTCGCTGTTGTGATGTACGGTCTAGATGTTCTACCACACTCGCATATTGCCTGCCAAACCATAACCTTCTTACCGAATTTTTCGGTAAAAATCTCCGTCTCGGGGATGTCTTTGTCTTCGCTTACAGTATAGAATTGTGGTCCGGGAAGCGTTTTGTAATCAAAGCAACACCATGCTGGACGGGGCTGGGTTCGATTCCCGGTCTTGCCTAGGAATTTTTCGTAAGGGAAAATTTCTCGACTCCCTGAGATATGATGCTACTTGCGACACAATCATACTAATGCAAAAAGGGGTACCTGGCATCGAAAGCTCTTAATAAATAACTGTAGAAGTGCATTTATAACACTAAGTTGAGATCAAGTAATAAGCTAATTGCAAAAGAAATAAGCTTGAAATGCTAAGAAAGAAGATAAATAATCGTTGAAGTCTTATGGAAGCAACAAATATATGTCGATGAAGTATGAGCATAAGGATGATTGACCGCTCGAGGTTGCTACTATTGCTAGAGCAGCTATCAAGAATGTACTCGATAAAAAACGCAACACTTTATATTGTGTATAATTTTTTACTACATGGGTTCAACAATAATAAAAGTGTAATGTTCACAAGTGCAAAAATTTCGTGACAATCTTTCAAGTGGCTATCAAAATGGCTTCCAAGCAAGAAGTGCTTCAGCAAAAAATTATGGGCACGGTCGTGGAAAATCCAGGCCAGTCTCACAGGTGCATCGCGAAACACTTGAGATAAGATAATTCAACCGTGTTTCGAGTGGTCAAATCGTTCAATGAGACCCAGACGACCCAGCGCACTATGGTACGAATAGTCAAATTTTGCGACAAAAATCGATAAATCGAAAATCGTTAACTTTAGACACATGTCTTTGGAAGATTTAATCTTAAAAAAAAGATCTATCTTTTGGTTAGGGCGGTAACTAGGGTGGTCCTGTTATGTTCATAATAAAAAATCTATCTTTTTATTCTTATTATTTACAGGAGTTGTTGCTCCTACAGAATTGTAGATAATTTAATTTCATGAAACTTTGCTGAAATAACCTAACTTCTATCTCATCTACGTTTCGTTTTATAACAGTTTTTTTTAACTGTCCTTAGGATGGGACTTAAAAAAACATTTTTTCACTCTAATTTTTTTATTTCAATTTGAATTTGAAAACTTTGTTTTGATTACTTTTAGTATATTAAAGGACGCACATTTTGAAGATACAATATGGTTGCTAATATTAGTAGAAGAAAGTTATAGAGGTTGATGTGTAAAAAATATACGTTCCTTAAGATATTTTACTCACTTATTTGCAAATATATGCAAACATAGAGTACTCGAACTGAAAGTAAAAATCTCCATCTACAAGACCTATGCAAAATCGTTTGTCTCCTTTTGTCCCCTTGTGGAGTAAAACTCATTTTAAAAATGGTCATTTTACATTTTTTCTTCATAACATTCGATCTGCAGCTTCAACAATTATCATCAAAGTGCCTAACAACGTGAGAATTTTATGAAAATGATTCTATTTATATGTTAACTCATCTCCATTTATTAACATTTACATATTAACATTTATATCACAGACAAACAGACATAACACATTGAAAATTTTGCACTACAAATATTCGTCACTAACACACCTGCGCCATCTATTGAACACACTGTGATGTGTGTGCGTGCAAATGTGCGTTGATGTCCTCAACGTCATCCAAACAAAGTTTTCAAATTCAAATTGAAACAAAAAAATTAGATTGAAAAAACTGTTTTTTAAGACCCACCCTAAGGACAGTTAGAAAAACTGTTATAAAACGAAACGTAGATGAGATAGAAGTTAGAAAATTACCCCAACCCAAAAACAAAAAAAAAAAAAAAAATAATAAAATAAAACACACACACACACCCCCCCCCCCACCACCCCCACATCAATATAATTATATTCCAACCCCCCAAATTTAATTTCTATTTTCGTTTCCACTCCCCCCCCACCCCCGCACCCCCACACCCCCCCCCCCCCACCCCCCCCCCCCCCCACCCACCCAACAACCCACCCCCCCCACCTCGCCCCCCCAACCGCCCATTACAATCCACCCCCCCCCCCCTCTCCCCCCCCCCTCCTCCTTCTCTCTCATTACCCCTTTTTCTCCCCCCCCCCCCCACTTTTCACACATACACCCTTTTTTTTTTTTTACTCTCAAAAAAACCCCATGGTTGTTGTCCCCCACCCCCCCCGGGCCCCCAACAACCCCACACAACACAAAGAAAGCGTGGCTCCTTGAAACATATCCAATCATTCATGTCAGCCATCCCAAGTAACAATTTCAGTTCTATTCCAGCCGTATAGCACTCCTCCCGGCTTTGTTGATGACACTACATTCAAAACTGTTTTGTCCACCAACACCTCCTCTATGCATCTTTAAAGCCGAAATATGTACAAAGTGGCCCACTCTATAGACGGTTGTGAAAACAAATTAATAAAACCTTTCTAAGACCATAACGATTTTGAAAATGTTCTAGTGAAAGATGTTATGACCACTTGAGAACCATCATAAAACCTATTGGCCGCCATCAAAACCAGCATAGGGCTGAATGGCCACAGCTGTCAAACTTCACGGCGATATCGTGGTTGGTTTTTGTTGTTTTGCTTTGTTGCTCTTCTGATTCATTCAACAGTAAATAATGGCTCAGAAAAAAGTTCTGCTGTTGCGGGAAATTATGATTGATAGCAAAATATATAAAACAAAATGAGTTTTTTTTATAGCGTATCATGCTCCAAATCATATGCGCATTTAATTTTATGGTGAATATTGGCACGATAGGAGCTGAAAATTAATGCGCCTTGGAAATTATGCGAGTTTACAACAACAAAAACAAAATTGAAAGAAATATATTCCGTAAATTAATCATGAAACTCCTGAAAATTGATGGAAATAAATAAGGTTATCTAAACGAATACCGAAGTTTGTCTCAGATCTACAGTTCAATTGTATTACATTTAAAATTTGGTTTATTTATTTTTCCACATTTCAATTATTTCATATTTTTCAATATGGCGATTGCAAGAAATCACAGTTTTGCCAAAAAGCCAATTTATCTTAGCAATGGCTACTATAAAACTATCTGGTCGCTTGGTAGCTTTCCTCAATGCCAGTTAGCCGTTTAATGCATTTACTGGAGGCAAAATGGTTTTAAAATGCTTTTTCAACTGACCATAATAAGATAATATGAATGAGTCCTAAAACGGCATTTCAAAACAGCATTTTATGAGTTAATAAAGTCAAAATAAAACCTTTGATAGGAGTAAAAGGAATTTTAGAAGTCAAGGTTTTAAGATCGTTGTTAAGAAGCTGTGTAGGTTCTTATAAACCTGACTAAAATTTGAAACCTATTGGCATCTCTTGCTGTCATAATAAAGCCGAATTGATTTCTAGTGGTTTTTATAAAACTTTAATAAAACTTAATAAAGCTGGATGGTTTTGGCAATGTTACTTGGGATGCGTTGGATCAATATCAGGTTAATAAGAAGTCAATGTCGTCTCAATGTTGGGTCAAATTTTGGTTTCTGACTGGTCAACATCGGATCGGTGTCCGATAGGAGGAAATTTTGGTGTCCCGGTTGGATTATGATTTTGCGATGGTATATCGGCTAGAGCTTCCTAGCGTACATCAAAAAGAAGTCATCCATATCTTCGTTAAATGCAGAATTAAGCTTAAAATACCGTATGCGAGATAGTGTTTGCACCATTGAGCATTGTCAAAATTAAATTTTGTTCAAGAATTTCGGTTTGATTTTTTTTTATTTATTCAAAAGGGATGTATCTGAGAGCCTTAAATTATGTTAATCGTCGATCGAGTTTCCACTTGCTGTAATTACGGCTTCCTGAACGCATGGCAGGTCCTTATAATGTAGCCTGGATGCATTTCTCTCCAGGTACGGGTCAAAGTATATCTGAGGCTTGCTGTACTAGGGTGGCGTTTAGATCAGGCAGATAATGCAGCGGGGTGAGATCGAGGCTGGATGGTGGCCACATAACCTTCGCCCAGAACTACGTCTGAGTGCGGTTCGTGGTGTGGCACGAAGCCCCAACTTGTTGAAATACAACATTTAGCTTTGTGCCAAAATACTCTTCGATCCACGGATGAACATACTTACTTAATATCCCGATGTAGACCTCCGTGTTTACTTTGTCGCCTTCTGGAATGAACACCGGGTTCATTGCCTTACCATCGGAAGCCACCAAACTTTATTTGATACGGGATCGACGGTAAACAAGCTCTCATCAGTGAATTTATTCACTTGGGGAAGTTCAAGATTTTCATACATCGCTCGAGTAACGACTGTTCCAGAAAGTATAAGCACACCTTATTTTAACGGTCACTTTGAATATAATGAAATATTTCTACATGTTTTGGCTGCGTCCTTTTGTTTGCACATTTCTGAATGACACAGCTTCAAATAAGTGCTCAGTTTTGTGTTACCTATCAACATGCGCGGTCCTACTCCGGAACAACGAGAAAGTATCGTGCACAAATGGTGCACTGTGAGCGGACTCTCCTTGAGAAAATCGGCCAAGGAATGGGGTGTAAGCGTCGGAGCGGTACGATCTGCGATTCGAAAATATAGAGAAAGTTGCACAGGATTTGATGGGTAGCGTAAAGTCAAAGGTGCGAGCATTGCGCCTAGGAGTAAAGGTTGAATAAACAACTTTTGCAAAAACATAGCTAATGTTTGTTTATTAATTCCCCGAGAGTTTCAAAAGTACCCGACGAAAAATAAATTTTTGGTGATCATTTTCGGCTGGTGCATTTTTATTTTCGAGTACAATCTGTATCTGTATTTCGAGTACAATCTGTATTTAAAGAACCAACGGAAACCAACTGAAAACCTAAAATGGCGTCTAAAATCGATTATTGGCACGGAAAATGTCCATATTGTTGGATATTTAATATAATTATTTCACTATGACGCCTTTCTTTGAATTTGAAATGGTGGCAAACTTCAACAAGAGAACCTCGGGACGTTTTCGGATTTGTCCAATTTGGTTCTCGATACTGGATGTCACCATGAAATGTCATGAATCCGCCGAACTTCCCGAAGGCACGGCCAATCGGGACATTTTGAGCTTTAACCAAAGCAAAGCTTCGAAAATTCATAAAACCAGCGGACGACATCCAAAAATTTAAAAAAAGATTGGCCAAAAGTGGTCAAAATGGTGGGAAGTACCACTGTGCAGAAGCTAATGGGTCATGTTCGAGGAAAAGTTAGGAGTCTTGGCTATGGTTAAATATTTTGATTAAACGAGAGTAAAATATCATATAAAACACAAATACAAATATGATTTGCCAAATAAAATTATTAAAACTAAAAAAGCATGACTTTTTTGTTATTTTGAAAGTGTGCTTATACTTTCTGGAACAGTCTATAGTAGCTCTCAGATGCGGTTGGTAATTATGTGAGTTTTTTTTCGTGCCCTCGACTTCGCTCCACAATCTTCCTTTACGATCTTCCGTGCCGTATTCGTCTTGCAACAATCCCACAATGTCCAGAACGACAGATCTGGCCTCTCTTCGAGAACTGTTCCAGAGAGTGATAGGAATATTCCACGGTTTCAAAGTGCTGCGTCAATGATGGTTTGGAGAGGAATTTGCAAGTGAGGCAAATTACCACTGGTTTTTATCGAAAAAGGCGTTAAAGTGAATGCCGTATATTATAAAACGGAAGTTTTGGAGAAAGTTGTCAAGCCATGTGTACAAGAGGTGTTTGGAGATGATCACTATGTGTTTCAGCAGGACGGAGCGCCATCGCATACTGCAAATCTCGTTCAGGGCTGATGCCGAGAAATTTGACCGACTGTTTGGACAAGAATGAATGGCCTCTTAGTTCACCAGATCTGAATCCCTTGGATTATTTCGAATGGTCATACATGCTGGCAAAGGTAAATGACCACAGGGCGTCTAATATGAACCAATTCAAAACTGTAATCAAACGAATTTGGGACGAAATGCCGATGGAAGTGGTGCGTGCCGCCTGTGACGGTTTCGAAAAACGTCTGGAGCTGGTTAAGAAGGTTATAGGCAGTGTTTTCCCAAAACATATGCTGTAGTTGATCAGTATTATATTGCCATATAATGGGTAAAGTTATCAATAAAATCTGGATTATCGATTTGAAATAAATAGAGTTTTATTTTGTATGAGAATATATTGGACACGGTGTAGTTGTACAAGATTGTGGTTTTACTGCCTATGGGAAGCATATCATAGATATTCAGAATTTACTTTTCAACAATCGGACTTGACTTAGCAAAGAAGCTACAAACATATCATGCCAAGCACTAGTGTTCAAATCCCACGCTTGGGCGTTGTTATATTTTTGTATTAGAATGATTTTTTTTCCATTTCATGTTTTATAAGGCTTCTTTTTTGCGCTTTTTACATCATATTAAAGTATGAAATAAAGTGTTATACACTTATAATGATTACCTGTATTTGTCATTAAGTAGTACTTTTAACTTGTTTATTACAAGTTGTGTTGCTTGGGTGATGCCGTGTTCCTTCGCTATTTTCCTCATTGAAGGCACTGGATTCGTCCGAATCTTCCTTTTGATGGCAGCGATAACCCTCAGAATCCGAGCTGACCTAGGACGACCTGTGGTCACCTTCGATTTGTTTTTTCTTTTTTCGTTCTAAGACCCTTTTTATGGTCCACCGAGTCAATATGACGGCGATTGAAATGTGTTGTTGCGACTTTTGCTCGTTGGACAAATCACGAAAACGCTGCCACTTCGTCATGGTGCAATTGGCAAACTAAGGAAATCGGTTTCTTCTACTCGCAGTCTACTATGGTATGGATTGCAGCTTAAGTGCATGCAAAGAAACCCAAGGCATTGTATGCACAGGAGAAACGGGAAGTTATATTGCCAAAACTATCCAGCTTTTTAAGTTTTATTAAAGTTTTATGAAAGCCACTAGAAATCAATTTGGTTTTATTATGTCACCAAGAGGTGCCAATAATTTTCACATTTTGGAGAGGTTTATGAGAATCAACACAGCTTGCTTACATCTTAAATCTTTTTTCCTCAAATTTTTTTTTCTTCCTTCCGTGTTTTTTTTTTTATTTTATGTAATATTGCTTTCGGTTGAAATTTTTTGAAAATTCCTTTTAAAAACTCATTAATATTATCTTATAATGATCAGTTGAAAAAGCATTTTAAAAACATTTTACCTCCAGTAAATGCAATAAACGGCAAATAGGCATTGAGCAAATATGGTTTTACGGCAAAATATATGACCAAAAATTGAAAAACTAGGGAAATTTAAATTAACACTTCACTTGATCACTTTTTCTAAAAAAATAAAAAACTGAAACACTTTTTTAAACTATCACTAGTAAACGCGAGCAAATTCCGTTAAATTCCACTACAGATAGCTTATCTTTTGACAGATAGGCCTATTTCGTCTGCGACTTACAGACCTCTTCAGTGTCGAGTGCTCCCCACTAAAAAAATTTTTATAAAAATTCGCAAGAAAAATTGGCTTTTTTGCAAAACTATGATTTTATCCAATCGCCACGCTATATTAAAACAAAAGAAATGATTGAAATGTGGAAAACAAAAGCACCAAATTTTAAATTGATTGCAAATGAACTGTGGATTAGAGTCCGTCTTTCAGGTAACATTATTGAATTTCATCAAATTTCAGGAAATTCATGAATAATTTATAGAATATATATTTTTTTAAATGTTGTTTTTGTTGTAATAAACTCGCTTTATTTCTGAGGCGCATTAATGTTTGGCTCTTATTGTGCCAATATTCACCATAACATTAAATGCGCATATAATTTGGAGCATGATTCGCTGTCAAAAACTCGATTTGTTTTGGATATTTTGATTACAAACAAAATTTCCCGCAACACTAGAACCTTTATCTTAGATATGATATACCCTCGATTTACAGAATAAACCAGAGCCCGCCCTCGTTCCGCAAAATGTTACAATTGGGAGGAGGCAGTCCTAGGCTCCCTATCCAAACGGTTTTATTTGGGAATCTGGATGGTCCCTCCCTTTCAACATTATATGTTATGTAATGAATACTTAGTAAAGGGCGATACGGTCAAAATTTGGTCAATATCAACTTGACGTATTTCTTTCAATTTTGCATTTAAAGAACCTGAACACCCCTCATTTTGAAGGTGTGTGTGTGTGTAGAATGTTGCTCCTATTTTGATTTTGGAATTCACTCTTCAGTTGTCAAAATGCCGTCCAAGCAAGAGCAGCGTATCAAAATTTTGCTCGCGCATCGCGAAAATCCGAGCTACGCACGCAAAGTTGGCAAAATCGCTAAAAGTTGCCAAACCAACCGTTACAAATGTAATTAAAGTGTTTGGGGAACGTTTGTCGACAGCCAGGAAGTCTGGATCGGGGGGAAATCGAAAACCGGAAGCCGCTGAGACGACAAAGAGAGTTGCCGGTAGTTTCAAGCGAAACCCTAACCTATCTCTCCGAGATGCCGCAAATAAGCTATCGCCGGACTATCGACTTACAAGAAGGTAGTGACTCCAAATCGCGATGATAAACAAAATACGACGGCCAAAGCGCGATCCCGGAGGCTGTACACGACGATGCTGACGAAGTTTGACTGCGTGGTAATGGACGACGAAACCTACGTCAAAGCCGACTACAAGCAGCTTCCGGGACAGGAGTTTTATACGGCAAAAGGAAGGGGAAAGGTAGCAGATATTTTCAAGCACACGAAACTGTCAAAGTTCGCAAAGAAATATCTGGTTTGGCAAGCCATCTGTACCTGTGGCTTGAAAAGCAGCATTTTCATAGCTTCAGGGACTGTCAACCAAGAAATTTACGTGAAAGAGTGTTTGAATAAACGTCTGCTGCCTTTCCTGAAGAAACACGGTTGTTCCGTACTGTTTTGGCCGGATTTGGCATCTTGCCATAACGGTAAAAAGGTCCATGGAGTGGTACGCCGCCAACAACGTGCAGGTGGTTCCCAAGGACAAGAACCCTCCCAACACGCCAGAGCTCCGCCCAATTGAGAAATACTGGGCTATTGTCAAGCGGAACCTAAAGAAGACCAAAAAAAATTGCTAAGGACGAGCAGCAGTTCAAGGCAAACTGGCTTTCTGCGGCGAAGAAGGTGGACAAGGTGGCTGTACAAAATCTGATGGCAGGGGTCAAGCGTAAGGCCCGGCAATTCGGATTTGGAAAAGCGGAAGCCTAACTGAATATTTTTCCTGAATTTAATACTAATTGAACTTGAAAAAGAAATTTAATTTGATTTTTTAAATAAACGATTTCACCGATTTACACGCGTTTTCCCTTGACCAAATTTTGACCGTATCACCCTTTACCTTTGCCGTGGTCATTTGTTTGCTTACCTTAGTTTAGAAAATTTTGCTGAAAGCATTGTTGGTTAGCGTTACACACCGTTCTCTACCTTTTGCTTCAATTCAATTTTGATGTAGGTTCCAGGTAGTCGTCAAGATGTTTCTGCTTTTGAAGAGCTGACTTTAGCAGCGCAGATCCAGACTCACAATGTATGTGCCATATGGTATTGCTCGCGGTCATGAGATAGGGAAGAGAACAGGAGAGGGAGAAAGGAGAGAAAGCGTAAGTAATTGGTAACATGCGATGCGCATGTGAGATTTTCATGGCGAAATTCTCACAACGGCCGTTCAGAATGGTTCGATGGATGAATATGAGAGATCACTGCCGATGAGTTTCCACACGTTTACTCGATTCCATCATGTTTAGTTATAGAAGACAAGAAACATTTTACTACGTGCTACGTTTGGGAATTTCAGGACAATGATCCCCCAACGCATCTTCAAGTGATCATTGCAAGCAGTCCATTGGGTTCAGGCACTTTTGAACGTTGATGTGGCAGCTTGTTCACACATTAACTCTCCCAAGTAATAATCCTACTGCCTTTTAGCTTTTGTTCTAATTTATAAGGGCTTTATTAATGCAACACACATGCCATTTTGTTAAAAAGCGGCTTTCAGTTATGCGAAAGATGTATAGAAAAATATTTTACTTTTGGCTGTTTTTAGAACCTTTTCTAGCAAACAGGTGAAGCCAAAAACAGTCTAGCTTTTAAAAATAATTAACGAGGAAATCAATTCCCTCATAAAACCGTTCAGTAAGTCAATAATAAAGCTCGTGCAAATTTGTTTAAGAGTGTCATGATAAAATATTTCATAAGCACGCTTTATCATTATAAAAAACATCATTGAGCCATTTGGCTTCTGACGAGAGCATACAGCATATATTGTAGCATACCCACAAAAACCTTCTTTAAAAAAAAAAAAACAAAAAATGTTCCCAACCCAACAAACTAAAAAAAAAAAACAAATACCCCCCCACAAAATAAAAACCTTCCCTCAAAGTTTCCCACCCCCCCCCCATCCCAAAAAAACAACACCATAACCCTCCAACCCCCCCCCCCCCCCCCCCCACCTCTTTACAAACAACTTTCAAAATCTTACGGACCATATGATTTTATCATTCATCAATTTCGTCCTAGATGATTATCCAGATAGAATAATCGTGAGGCATGTTTCGCATCGTTCAACTGTCTGCAATTTTCTTCCTGCGGACTAAGTTTTGATGTAGCTTGAACTGTCAAAACTCTTTTCTGACAGCAGCTTGGTTACCAAATAAACTGTTTGACAGCTAAACGTTCTTGCATGTAGCAAAATAGCTGTGCAAAGAAACATTTTTGCCTCAAAATTATTTTCCTCAATGCAATATCAAAACATGATTTATTTATAGATGCTTTCATAAAAAAAACAGCATTTTCAATAACGTCTGCTGAAAAATCAATGCTGCCATTTTTATTCCAATCTTCATGGAAGGCTTATGATTTCCATATATCAAGATATATTTCGATTGACACGGTTTATTGTTATACAGCAGTTTATGTGGAATAAAAAAAAAGTTAAATAAGAGTGATTGAGCAAAAAGCTTCACTTCAACGAAGAATTAAACTTATTTTTAATACAAAAATAATTAGAAAGTACAACGTATTTCGAAGGTGCACTTAGTTTTTCAGCTCTTTTCAAGCACTTTACACAATGACTTATTTGGCAGTTGAAATTTGAGACTTGTGAAAAATTATGATAAATCTGAGTTAAATAATTTACGTTGAAAATACTGATGGGTAAATGTTTTCTCCAATCAGAACTGTTTTTTGTCGAAATGAATTTGTTGAGACTAAATAAAATTTATGAATACGATTATAATATGAATAAAACTGTTTTGAGTGGCTTTGGCAAGCGTCTAGAGCTTTTATTGTAGCTTACATTTGGTTATCAAACGGTTTTTAATTCGGTCATTATAAAATCCAATCTAGAACTGCCTCTGAAATATACCCTTCAGAACCTCTGTCAGGGTGGGCCAACTAGCCAAATTTTAGTCTTTATGAGGTTTTGGGGGAAGGAATAAAGACAAATACACCTTGACCAGAGTGTTATGGATGTCGTTTTATAACACCCTTGTAAGAATTCATAAAACTTAAAAGGTTACTTGGGCTGCCTCGACAAAGTTGGCAGTACGCGCCCATTTGGATGTTTGTAACTACTTTTCCATATACTGCTTACGTGCAACAACGATTACATCAACCGTCATATTCATTATGTTCAAGAGTGTGTGTAATTTGCATGACTTTTTTTTTGCGTTGAGTGCATTAAATCATCATTTTGGATTCTACTATTAAAATGCTGAATTGCAAATAAAGCTGCAACTGACTGGTAAGTGTCAATAAATAAGACTACATACTTAAACATTTTAATTTTTACACCAGACGTTATTCAAAATTAATGTTCTGTTGTGCAAAATCAGGCCTGATGTGTTGTATTGATGTACATCAACAAAGATTTCATGTCCAATTTCGGATCCCAAATCAGAAACAGGCGCAAATCGATAAAAGTGAGTAAGATTTGTTTGATTTTCTCATGACTTTTTAATAGTGTGTACCAACATACTGTTCCAATTACACTTAGGCTGACCAAATAGTCTGGGAGTAAGAACGGGACACGTGATTAAAAAAACAAGACACCTGGGCTTATGATTTTTATTTTCCTATCAAAAACATACAAACGTATAATCATTGCTTCGGTGTACCTGCCTTATTATCTACGAAGGAATATTTAGCCGATGAAGACACTTTATGCAGTAGAATATGATTTTTTGAAATTTTGTCATAAAATTTATCACATTCAAGATCCATGTTCTGCTTAACAATTAACATCGCTTTCATGGTATCAACATTTAGCCGTGATTTTTAGTTTGTCCACATATTGTTCATAGAAGAAAAAGTCCTTTCAACTGATGCGGTGCTTCCAGGAAGGCACAAAACATAATTGATGAGCTTTATGAATTCCTGGCAATTCAGAAATTTGTTTTCCATTTCTCTAAATATTTCAACCCATCGCACAGTAGGAAAAATGGGACCCAAAATCACAACTAATTAAAGGCCGCTGCATAAGTGCCCCTCTTTCGTCACGTTTTTCCTATACATAATGTATTGCTCATCACAAAATCTTACATTCCAATTCGCGGAAATTTCGAAAACCACATGACATATCTAGTATTTTCAATATATGAGGAATATCGGGCAAAATGGACAGTTCCTGAGGTTTTTACAAGACGATATTGCCTTCATTGGATTCTCCAGACATTTTCTCAATAGTAGATCCCAAATGGGTTCAATATTATTAGTGAAAATATGATAAATGTAGGATTATCCAATTATTTTTTCAAAATTAAGGGAAAATCGGACCAAACGAGCCACTTGCCGAAGTCTGCATAGGTCTACATCCACTTCATTCGATTTTCCAGACATTTTCAAAATATTGTAGTACAATTGATTTGATTCTAATGCGCAGCTTTTCCAAAAATCGCATTTTATCTATTGATTCTTCCAGTATGTAGGGAAAAGCGTGTAAAATAGACAGTAACTGATGTTTATACAAGACGACATACTCTTCATTCAGTTCCCCGGACAATTCCACAATAGTGTATTGCATTTTTATAGATTCTAATTCACCCAAATTTCCAAAACCACATGGCATATCTAGTACTTTCAGCATGTGGGGAATATCAGGCAAAATGGACAGTTCCTAACGTTTTTATAAGACAATATTACCTCCATTGGATTTTCCAGACATTTCCACAATAGTACAGCACAAATGGATGCAATATTATCAGAGCTAATATGATAAATGTTTGATTATTCAAGTTTTCTTCCGAAATTAGGGGAAAATCGGGCAAAATGAGCCACTTCCCGGGGTCTGCCCAAGATAAAACCATCACCATTCGATTATTCGCATTTTTTTACATAAGATCAGTTGTTTTACAGGGCACTTATCCAGCGGCCTTTAATTAGTTGTGATTTTGGGTCCCATTTTCCCCACTGTGCATCGGTTTGAAACCGACACGGATTCTGAGTTCCATCTTTTTAACTCCCTGATTATTACTTCTTTAATTAATGTACATTGATCAAATAGAATATTCTCTTCTATTTTAATTCCTGGCAACTTTTCGCTTAAGCTACTTTGAATCTCTGACCATTCAGGAACGGACTTCAGTAAAATCCACCTATATTGCTGAGTTTGTCCTAGACTAGCTCTCCATTTTTCAATGTACTCCAATGCAGTATCGTAAAAAATATTTACAGTCTGAACAAATTTTGCTTCCTGAATTTCACCGGAATCAACAAGGTTATTAAAAACGGTTCGAACTTCGCTTGTCAAAAATATTTCGTCTTTTTTATGTTGAGTAATTTTCACAAAATCCTCGAAATGAACAGCAACTTCTGTGGCAGATACATCGTCTCTTTCAACAAAGCTGATAAATGTTTGAAATGTCACTAACTGATCTCCAGTGAAAAACAGCCACAGTTTGAGACAAGGATTCTCAAATAAATCACGTAGACATTTTTCTTGCGAGAGATAATATGAGCGCAGCCCATCGAATATTCTGAGAATCTTATCGATTGACGGTCCGAGAGACAGAAATCTTGTGTTGCCATGCTCAAGCAATTTAGCATAATTTTAACCGACAAAATCACAGAAACCTTTCAATTGTTCTACACGGACCGTGTAAATGTAAAAATATTTATAAACTTCCACTGCGAAACTTTCAATATCTATTAGCAAACAATCGACTGCATGTTGAAGGCAATTGTGTAAAATGTGGGCACCGCATCCAATGCCAATAATTTCTCGCTGAAGCTCTGCTTCAACTTTACGCCAAACATTGTTTTTGCCGAGCCGCCTGCAACCACCGAAATTGGTGTTCGCATTATCCGCACACAAAGCTGCGATTTTCTCTCGCAAGTCATATTTGTAACAACACAGTGATAATATTGTTACGTAAACAATCCTAGAGTACATAAAATAAACAAACGAGCGAAAACAAAATTACCTGTCACACACAGCCATCAGCACGGAGTTTCCCCAGGTAGGGAAACAAAATCCAAGATTTTATCGTGTACGCCACTATTGGGAAGAAAATACCGCACCATGACCGGGAACAGTTTGATGTCCTTTTTGTTCGATGCATTCACACTTATGGTCACATGGCTCACTTTTCTCAAGTCTTCTAAGAGCTCTTCGACAGCATACGGTGATAAAACATTCGTCACTATTGCCTCAGATTTGGCACGCGCCGAGGAGAACTTTGGATCATAGAGTTTTTTGATCATTTTCGATAAACCAGCATTTGAGCGGAAGCTTTGTGCGTGTCGCACACAATGATAAGCAAAAAGTGCCTCACTTGCTGCAACTTTGAAACATTCACTTTCATCACGTTTCACCATAAACGAATATGTTGGCTGATGTCACTTCTTCCACCATGAGCAACCGAAAAACTAGCATTACACTGCGTGCAAATAGCTTTGGCGTTATCACTTAACTTGCTGTTACTGCGATCTAGTTTTATAAACATGAATTCTTTATGGAATTCGTTGTTAACCGTGCAAATCCGTCGCTTCGACATTTTTTCGATTATAAACAGTCGAGTTCGGCTTTGCCCTTGCAAGCGATCAAGCTTCTACTGCTAAAGAGATGTTTCACAAATACCTACTTACGTGTTATTCGTTTGCTGTTCACAGACACACACACTGCCGTCAGTCCGTCAAATCATGCATGCTTTATGTACGAAAGCAAGAGACGAAAGATGTTTGTTTTAGTGTTTCTCTCGCTCACGCACTGTTGACAGTTTGTCTGTTAGCGATGTGTCAATTGACAAGCCGTCAATTGGCAGACTATCTCTCTCGCTATCTCGTTTGCTTCGAATACACTGAGCAAAAAATTGAAATTAAAAGTAGATGCTCATTTGTTAAACTTTATGCAAAGATGAATGCAATTTTTTTTTGGCGTACCCGAAATACGGTACAAATTGATTAAAAGACGGGACAGTAAAAAATGGTTGAAAGAACGGTACTGTCCCGTTCAAAACGGTACGTTTGGTCAGCCTAATTACACTTAAAACATTCGGCCTTCTCCGAAGGGAACCGATTGCAAACGTTCAGCTGATTCAAAGAAAACGATCCATTCGGTCAAACGGCCTGGTATCATCAGAGGTGGCTCGACGATCCGATGCGCGTGTTATTAATCCATGAAGAAATGCAAGCCCTGATTGAGTCACGGCAGCAGAGTCGTCATCATCAACTTCCTACCTACAGCCAAGCGTGGGTAATCTTAGGCACACGAACCTCACTTCTTCCTGCCTGAGCTGAGTGCCCCCGTCGTCGCTCGAATGGAAGCACGCGTCTGCATGTTAACACCTTGGCTTGGCTTGCGTCTATCCGGTACCTACGGATATTCCGCGGTCGGTACTTCGACAGAGCTGCCATGCTATGCATGGATCTTGGATCAATTGAGGTGGCAAGTGTTGGATACTCCCCGGAGTGCTACCCTGCCACGGGATGGCGCTTAGACTCGTCTTCTCAAGCAGACTAAGCGGACGTAAAATAGGGGAGGAGTTGCAGTAAACAGCCGATGTGCTAATCTCCAGGCAATAAAAATGAAAATAAAAGTTGTAGAAAAGTGGAATAAGTGAAGGAAATGCTCACACAAGGGGCAGGGGATGAGGCGCACCACAACCGGAGAAAGAGCAGATGTAATAAAATATATTATGACTCTATCTATAATTGGCTAATGATGACATCTATGAGTGGTGCTTGTGGTTTCTGAAGCGAGGACGATGAGTTGATGGCAAAGAGGAAGCTGTTATTTTGTTCAACTCGAACGAACAGATGGTGGATCTTCTCGCTTGATGAGAGGTGAAGATGCAGAGATAAAGATGTGAAAACTGCACGTTTGGAGAATTATGCATCATCACGCTGTTGAGGGCTCGGCGGGACGTTCGTTCTGAAGGAGCAAGCAGGTGGCAATTAATGAGCCAGTCAGTCAGCCAGTCAATGTGGGAAAGATGCAAATCCTTCTGCAAACCGGCAGGAAGGCATTAATACTAAGTCGCAATCGTTCGAGGAATGCAAACTAGCAGCGATTTCTCAACGAAAGGATGATTGTTATGAATTTAAGCACATCCAATTTGTCACTTCCCAGGGAATTCTCCGAGAAAAACTCGAACCCAGATTGATGTCCATTTCACTTTCAGTCGTAAATTGCATCAACAACCGGCTAAGCGGATTGGAATCACACCACTCGTCCAAACCACCGAGCTGGCCGCCGGGAACACAATTTATCAATTTCAAATATTTATAAAATCTAATCATGCCACTTTCAAAGCTCCCTCAGCAACGAACAGTAGCTGAGCCAATAATAAAATGCGTCCATTTAAGCCACGAACACCATCGAACATGGCCCATAACAACAATCGTCAATGGCCAGCTTCCGTGTGAAGGAGTCCCAAAAAAAAAAACCCCATCGGCAGCCTTCCATTCTCTCGCTGGGATTAGTTAATATTCATGTATTCAAATCAAT
The DNA here is from genome assembly GCA_024533555.2 of Aedes koreicus. Lineage (NCBI taxonomy): Eukaryota > Metazoa > Arthropoda > Insecta > Diptera > Culicidae > Aedes > Aedes koreicus. Next base: position 1,254 of record JAHHFK020002590.1, on the reverse strand, counting down.
TAGGCAATCGTTTATGATAATTACATATCTGGGAACGCCTTGATGGCTGTGGATGCGACGGGCGACCTCTTCACGACGAATAGGTGCGTGTGTGTGTGTGTGTGTGTATTTGAGGGACAGAACTTGGACGATCGTACGATCGAAGGAAGTCGCCTCCACCTTCTCTTCAAATTGAATTCAAATTGAGGTAGAATGGAATGCGTCATCCACATGGGAACGTCAAATCGTGATGATCAACTAGACTGGTTCAGCGGGTCTCGAAGCGCCACACTTAAGAAAATCCAAAGCCCAGCCAGCCCAGCACGAAGGGAAGCAAGCAAACTATCTCTAATCGATTTATCACCCTGCCCTGGCGACACGCGAGGAAGAAGCTCATCTGTGGCTGATCGTGGCGAGCATCGCCACGAAGCAACATTTCTGTCTCGTAGCACTGTGAAAATGATCGATAATCATTATCACCCTTAATTAATAACACCCAATTAGCATTAACAAGATGAGAGCGAATACAAACTGCTTCCGTTTAGATCGATCGAGTGGCGGCGGTCATCGTCGTCGTCGTTTCGGTGCATTCGAGGAGTCCAACGGTGGTCGATTTCCAGCGTTAGAGGAGAAGGTTAAGGGATAGGTGATAGCCACGGTAGCCACATTAGGGTGCGTGTTGGACTCGATCGCGATGACGACGATGATGGCATGCAACGCGAAGGTGCGTGATGGAAGTGTGACCGCAGTAACAGCTATTTGGTTTTATGTTATGACGGGAATATGAAAAATGCGGCGCTGCGTTGAAGGTGTTGGGTATATCTTGAATTAAACCTTATAAATTGGGATGTCAGTGGTATGCTTACAAGATAAAAAATGTTTTGTTTTATTTAAGTCTAATTTAGAGATACATATAAGGGAAATGTCGGCTACGCAATGTTGAATTTTCTCCGCAAAAAATGATCAAGCTTTAAGTTTAGTAAATTAGTTACGTTTGTAAGAAGCAGTGCTGTAAAAAGTGTTTTCGAACCACTGCTATTCATTTGCCGACAATTCATTCCAGAAGTTGATTTTCAAAATATCATGTATCATGAATTTTTCATGCTTGGTTATTTTCATAAATCTGCCTCACAATATATTGCTCTAACTTTAACCTAAACTTCAAACATGAGAGCGCAACATCACAGTATTCAAATAATATTCATCATTGACTATGATATAAATTTACCAACTAAGTTCCTGCAGGTGAACCTCAATCATGCAAAAGGAGCATCT
>JAHHFK020002589.1:0-40973 GCA_024533555.2 Aedes koreicus | reverse complement strand
GCAAGTGGAATGGGACCGGGGGGAGAGGTTGGTAGGATCGTTTTCGTTTGACCTCTGAAGAAAAGTCGGCACATCCGGTTGCGAACAGGGATAATTGAAAATACTCGTCCTGAAAGAATATTTGAATAAGACTAGTTGCATGTAGAACTTGAATAATTCGGATCACGTTCAAAGGGTAATCGCTTTTGGGAAAACAGTAGATGGGATTATAACAAGAGAATTTTGAAAATTTGGGAAGCGATGGATTTTGCAATACTTCTATCTCGCATTAGCATTTTATGTCTTTATTTAAACCTTTTGGAGTCTCATCAGATGTAAGTTAACCATCACCGGTGATGTTTCCCTGTACGCTTAGGTTTTTTGGTGGCACGCTAATTTAATCTTGAAAAAAAAACAAGCAGAAAGTTGCAGAAAGTTGTATGAAGTCAGAAATTTTGGTAGATTTTCAACAGTGAAGTTAAAGCACTGTATCATGTTCTTTATAATATGATTATGCTTCTTCCATCCCCTCATTCAACACCAAGGCACTCGTGATTTCACAAGCTGCGATTGCTAATAGGTGACATCTACAACAATTTAACATTACTTTTGCCGACAGCTCTGTGGTTAGCTTCAATCTGCTGTTGTCACGCTTCGGTAACCATATCTGTTATTTTAAAGAGCAAAGCTCCACCCTTACTCAAGATGTTGCCACCCCTTATCGTTGAACGGAAGTGTACATAACAGTGTATCACAAAATTGAGCGTTCTCTAGACCGTTCGTGTAATGTTTTAACTGTTGATGCATCATTATCATCTTAGTGATCGAATTGCGGCGGCTTATATTTTTCAAGAAATATGTGGCAGGACAATACTTTTGAATATATTAATATATTTAGAATCGTTTAATGGAGTGGAAAATAGTGCATAATAACAGGATTCCTTAAGTATTATAAACTATATGAAAATGTGCTGATTTTTACGAAGTTCTGGAACAACCATTAGCTACCAGAAGAGCAGCAACTGTTCCCACTGGAATACCCAGAACAACCTTAAAATTAATAATCCGACCAAGGCCAGGGTGGCCTCTCCTGTATACAGAAGTTGTCTCCATTCTATTCGGTCCATGGCTACATTTCGACAGCCTCGCAGTCTACGAAGCGTCCGCAGGTCGCTCCTACTTGATCGATCCACCTTGTTCGTTGCGTGCCTCTTCTTCTTATGCCTGTTGGTTTGTTTTTGAGAATGATTTCAACTTGGCTGCCATCCGACATTCTTACGTCATGGTCAGCTCATCGTAGTCCCAGCAACTGATGCAATTCGCGGTTTATTCGCCTCCTCCACGTATCGTCTACCATCTGCACTCCACCGTAGATTGTTTGTTACACGCGTTGGTCCTCCACGAGCAATGTCCATGTTTCTAGGCCGTAGAGGACTACCGGTCTAGTTAATGTCTTGTAGATGGTTAACTTTAGAGTTCAGTGAAATTTGTTCGATCTTAGCGTTCTTTGGAGTCAAAAGTAAGCACGATTGCCAGCCATGATGCGCCTTTGTATAAACCTGCTGGTGTCATTATCGGCGGTCACCAATGAACCCAGATACACGATTTTATCACCGTCGATCTGGATGACAAGCCCAATGTTACTAGTTTCAGCCTTAAGGATGATGACCGTTTCCGCCATGGTCTCAAAGTTACGTGCTACGTCGTCTGCGAAGCCTAAAAGTTTGACGGACTTCCTGAAAATCGTGCCACTCGTGTCTATCCCCTTTCTTCGAACAAGCCCCCCCTCCCAATGCAATTTGGTAGTTCTCCTTCTTCCCTTGAAATCGTCGATCCCATATAATTTCTTCTTAGTTTCAAAGAGCTTCCGTTTAGCTAGAGCCCAGTATTTTTTTATTGGGTGATGTTCTGTGCAGTTGGGCAGATTGGATATTTTCGGCACGTATTTGACTTCTTGTGCCTTATACCATTCCAGGACGGATTTTGCATAGTGACAAGGGGCCAAATCAGGCCAAAATAGACCTGAAGAATCGTGGCTTCTTATAAATGGTAGCTACCTTTTGCAGACATTCTTTCTCGTACACATCCTTGTTGATAGCGCCGATACAGACGAGACTTTTGGATTTTCGACACCAACTACACATGGCCTGCCAAACCCTATAATTCTTGGGGAATTTAGAGACCTTCTTTGTCCGAAAATATTCAGCAACAGCGTTTCTTTGTCCTCGTGCACATATGTTTCGTCGTCCATTATGATACGATTTTTTTTTGCAAATGCTTTATGCAAATGCTTTGTGCTTCTCCGCATCTCATTTCAAATGTATAAATATTATAGGTACTGCCATCAACAGAGCATAAGCAAACATGTTCTTCTGCACAACAAATTGCTCTGAAATTTACAAGCGTATTGTTGAAATGCAGCATGGTAGATCTTTAATGATCAGCTCCATGGTAACTGAGTTGAAAGCGACTGTTTCCAGTGCTGTTGCGGATCAAATGATTAATGTGAAGTCCGAGGCACGATCAGTAACCGCCGCAATTGAGAAATCGCAGAATTTTCTATCGGCTAAATTCGATGATATTGTCTCGGAATTCAAAACCCTAAAAGTTGAAATTGAGAGTTTCAACCATCAGTTGAGCGAACTAACTAAGTCCCATTCTGAGTTAACCAATTTTGTTCATCAATTGGAGGCAAACGTAGATAAATCAGATTACAAATCAGTTTTCAAACAATCTTGTGATACTAGGAATCCCACATCAAGCTAGTGAGAATACTTTGAGTATAGCAAATAGAACCCTCGTACATATTGGAATTAATTTACAGGCAGATTTGATTTCGTCAGCTACAAGGTTATATCATAGCAATAAACCTAACGTAGTTATACCTATACAAATTGCTTTCAAAGACAGGAATACCAAAGTAGAAGTCCTCTCTAAGGCAAAAAACGGTGGATCTATCCTTTCAACAAACATTGATCAATCTTTTCAAGTGAATGGAAAATCTATTAACGTAACACTGAGGGATGAATTAACTCCGCTGTCAATGGAGCTGCTTAGGAAAATACGCGAATATCAAGAGTCGTTCAAAATAAAATACGTATGGCCAGGAAGAGGTGGAAGCATACTTGTAAAAAAGGATGAAACTTCAAAACCAGATGTGATTAAAATTAGGGAAGAACTGAATCGTGTAATTGCTCACTACACTGCTATCTCAAACCAATCTCCTTCACCTAAACGAAACAAAAACTAACGCGTCAAACTTGTATTTTTTTCTTGTTGTACTTAAATTGATGGATGGGTTTTTTTTCATAATAAATGACTGAAATAATTAATTATTATCATGATCACATTGAAGATTTTAATGCGACATATGAGAATGTATCTGTTTAACATTTACGTGTATTACAGTGGAATGTTCGGGGAATTAAGGATTTACATAAATTCGATGACGTTTTATTGTCAATTGATCATCTGGTCGTCCCCATTGATGCGATAATTGTTGGAGAAACATGGATTAAAGAAAGAAATTGTTCACTATACAGGGCTGGTAGCGTGTCACTTTTTAGTGACTTGGTCACTTTTTTGAGTCTAGTCACTAAAAAGTCACTATTTGCATCCAAAAGTCACTAAAGTCACTATTTTTCGGAAAATGGTCACTAAAGTCACTATTTTCACACCGCCGATTGTAAAAAGTTTAATAAAATCACTTGTACTTATTGTACAATAGCCAACCAAATTAAGCGATCTGATCACACTATAAAAGTCGTGAAAAATACACCAAAAAAACTAGATGCCCTGGCGAACGCTATCCCGCTTCTACCTCAATTGAACTTCTCAAATGCAGAGCGCTGGTCGGTCACAGCACTCTAGATTAGCTTGAATGCGACGCACGTGGTCCCATATTACATCAGCTTTCATTATTTTTACAATTTTCCAGCTATTTCATAATAATTTTTCATATTTCATTACATATAAACCATGTGAACCCCATAAAGAATCGAACGGGACAGGAGCAAAAAACTAAAAACGTTTATCCAATATGCAAATAAAATGTCCAATGAAGAAGCTACATAAAAGAATCAAGTCATTTTTTATTACATTACATTCACTATTTTTCAAAAATATTTTGTTAGATTTAGTTTTTTCAAAAGCGGACTACTCTTTTGGTATCTAAATATTCGAGAAAAATGGTAACGAATTGTAAATCAGATAAAGGACTTATTTTCGGTTACTGACTTAGTCATTCTGAATCTAGATTTGATTGTTCGTATACCGACAGTCAAGCGAACTCAATTCGATCATAGGTGAAATCGCGATACTGTGCAAGACGACCAACTTAAAAAAGGGTTATGATTTCAAAGTTCCATTAAAACTCGTACATTGAAATTTTATATTTTTTCTAGGATATTTCTAAGACAAATATTCTTAGTTTATTATACAGTAGATTCAAAAAATCATAAGTCATCAATTATTTAATTTTATTCTGACTTTGTTTGACTGCTGTTTAACCGAATATTTTTTGGCAAAGTTGTAAAACTTGTGGAGTAGAATTTGATCTAATTTTTTTTTATAAAGTTTATCAATAAGCAGATTGATCTATTTCAATGCTATTTTCTAAGGATTCTTCTAAAGGGAAGAACCACTCATACATCTTATGTACGCTGATCTGGAAAGGTTGGTGCGAACCATCGTCGGTCGAGTTTGTAAGCCCAATGTGTGGCCCGCGAATACTTTACTTTCAGAAGACATTTTGGACAATATTGAGAAGTTACTACCGGAGGTATGTTGGAGAAGAAGCAATGGTAGAGCTGGTCAAATTAAAGGAGATCGAACAACTCCACTTTTTCAACAATTCAAATAAGCATTACGTTGCTGCTGGTAACCACGTAATCAAAAACTACAAGGTATACGGTCCCATTGGGTTGTTCGGAATGATGACGTGTCTACGATACTAAATGTAAGCCTTTTAGATGGTACAATACAATGTTTTTTGAATTAACCCTTTCAGGCCTAATTTATGCAAGCAATTTGTAAAAGGTGCTCAATAAAATAGAAATGATAGAAAAAAGTAGGAAATATTTTTTTGAGATGTGGTGGGTCGTCCAAACTGCCCAAGAGCTTAGAACTTAAGATCTACAGTTGTAACAGTATCTTTATCCGCTACGCAATGTTATGATATGTATTCAAACATATTCAATGAATGTCCTGGAAGACCAACTGACATTATGAGATAATCTTGGGATATTCTATGCCAAACAAACTATCTTAACTTTGTATAGCCCATAAAGCTATTGTAACAATGTAGACCTTAAGTTTTGAAGGACAGTTAGATTGACCTAAAACTAACAACGCTATCCTATGATGTCTGTGGACGTTTCAGAATATCCATTAAATATGTTTGAATATTTATCGTAGCTTTGTATAGCCCAAAAGGCTACAGTTACTACCGTACATCTTAACTTCTAAACTCATGGTCAGCTTTTAAGAACCTGAACATCCCGAGATAATCTGATGACTGGTGGGCTTACAGAAGATTCACTGAATGTGTTTGAATGCATATCATCACCTTTCATAGATTATAATGTTAACTTTACCACTATAGATCCTAAATTCTGAACTCAAGGAAAGTTTTGATGACCTAGAACATCTCAAGATATCTCATTATATCGGCTGACCTTCCAAAAAAATCACTTAATTTGGTCAAATAAATATTGTTACTTTGTTCAGTCCAAAAAGCTGTGGATTTTATGCTACAATTCAAAACTAAAAATCTACAGCTGTAGATTTTAAGTTTTGAATTCCAGGAAAGTTTGAATAACCTAGAACATCCGAAGATTATATCATAATGTCTGAAGTTCTTCCAAAATATTTAATGAATATTTTTCAATACACATCGTAGCTTTGCATAGCCCAGAAAGCTTTTGTTACAACTGTAGGTCCTATGTTCTGATCTCAAGGATAGTTTGGATGACCTAGAATACATCATATTGCATTATAACGTTTTTTGACTTTAAGAATGTCAATTGAATGTGTTTGAATATTTATTGTAACTTTGTATTGACTAAAATGTACTGTTACAACTTTAAATCCTAAGTTCTGAACGCCAAGACAGTTTGGTTGACCTAGACCATCCTAAGATTATCTTTTTATGTATTTTTACGTTCGAAAATATTCACTGAATATACTTGAATACGCGACGTAATTTTGTATAGCCCAAAAAACTACTGATACTGCCGTAGATTCCAAGTTCTGAACTCCAGAACGGTTTGGATTACCGAGAGGATCTCAAAGTTATAAAATAATGACTTTTGACTCCAAAAGATTCATTGAATATATTTGAATACATATAGCTTAAAAAACTGCTGTTACAACTGTAGATCTTACACTCAGTAGTAAAAAAAAGCCGAGCAAAATTTTGCTTTCAAAAAACGCTATGTTCAACCTTCTGTAACTTTGTCAATTATCAATATTTTTGGCTGAAAATTTGACAACACAATTACCAATGTACAGACCTTATGTGACCAAAATGGTGTCAACTTTGACGCCAGCTGTAGTCCAAACCGCTTGATTCAAATTTTGTCCACATTATTTATTATATTTTTTTTAGGCTATGGTGACATTTTTGATATGCTACCTAAATTTTTCACAGAAATAAGGATTTTTTAAATTGGTATGATCAAAAATGACTTTTTTCACATATGTTATGAAAAATTCAAATTTGTATTCTTAATCAACATGAAATTTTGATCACATAAGGTCTATACATTGGTTATAGTGTTGTCAAATTTTCAGCCAAAAATATTGATAATTGACAAAGCTACAGAAGGTTGAACATGGCGTTTTTTGGAAGCAAAATTTTGCTCGGCTTTTTTTTGCTACTGAGTGTATGTTGTGATCTTAAGGATAGTTTGGAGTACCTAGAATATCCCAAAATTGTCGCATTATGTATGTTGGCCTTCCACACTTTTCAATCAATAATGTTAAATATTGTCCCTCTGCACACTCCAAACACCAACTGTTACAACTATAAATCTTATTTTTTAAATTCAAGGACAGTTTGGATGACCTAGATCATCCCCGTTTAGGTCATAATGTTTTTTTACGTTATTTTTGTTTTTATACGTTAAAATATTCACTGACGTGGTGGAATACGTAGCTTAACTTTGAATAGCCCAAAGAGCTATAGTTACTACTGTAGATCTTAAGTTCTGAACTTCTGACAATTTCGATGACCTCGAACATCATAAAGTTATCAAATAATGACTGTTGACCTTCCAAAAGGTTCATTCAAGTATGTTTGAATACATATCGTAACCTAACTGTAGCCCTAAAAGCTACTGTTATAACTGTAGATCTGAAGTTTTAAACTCAAGTACATTTTGGATGACCTGGAATCTCTCAGAACGATACAAAATTATTTAACGTTTACCAACGAGAATTTAATAATAACGACAATTCAATATGCATATGTACAATATTTTAAAACAACGCTGTACATTATTAAAAAGGCATTTATTTTTTTCTTCCTGGACTTCTTCATATTCAGGATGTTGTAGGTCGTCAATTAGGCCTTAAACTCATATGTTTTTTTCATATTTTCCAGATAGAAAGAGTGATGGAAAACAAATTTGCCGAAGAAAGTGTACACTTATAATCATTCTGTGTGATTTTTTACAGCCATTATCCTTTTGGGATTAAATATGACCCCTTAGGCCTAAAGGAGTTAATATACTTTTTAAGGCAAAGTTTAACATATATGAATTTTTCATAATATGTGTGGGCCCGAAATTAACAATGTTCTGTATTGAAATTGATGCGCAGAAATACTTCCGATCTATTGTTGTAAAAGTTTTGAAAATCTTTTGAGAAATGACTGAGATATTAATGCTCAAAACTTGACCACTTTTCGTGACGGTCGCAATGCGTTTTTTTTTTTAATTGTACCCCAGTTTAGAAAACAAAGAGGTAGTCCTACGTCAAAAGTCTAGTTTGCAGAACTCGTTTATAAAATATTACCAATGCCTCAACCCACCAGCCGTGGCCTCCAGTGAAAGGTCCAAGTATGTTGTGAAAATCACCAAGCTACTTCCGATTCAGGTCAACTATGACCTTCTTATGGACGAGTGGATCTTGTTAAAATGCTAGGTGCTGACTTTGAGTACAGAGTACATAATTGAGGAGTATTGGAACCAGCTGTTAACTAAGAAAACGGCTGTTGGTGAGCTCTCAGGTGATTAAGTTAGCGAAAACAGCTTCACATGGCAACGGCTCAAAAAAGGAATTGATAAGCAAGATATGTCAGAAGTAATTCTAGTACAGACCATGCTGAAAGTAGTTTCAACCGGATCAAGTGCAGGAGGTTGTGGAGAAAAAAAGTCGCAAAAAGTGATACTGTGCCGCAGTAGTATTCATTTTTGCAAACGGAGGTGATCACTTACCCAAGCAACACACAAGTTTTATACCGGTTGAAAATACTGTTATAGGACTAGATTTGGTTACATAGAAGCTTACTCAACATTAAATCATGAAGATGTGTTACTCGGGTAGTTAATTTTTACTGTACTTATACAACAAATGTATAAAAGATTTTAAAAATACTAAAATATGGAAATCACTTTTTAGTCACTATTTGGTCACCGTTTTTATTATTTTAGTCACAAAAGTCGCTATTATTTATCCATTAATCCGCTACCAGCCTTGCCTAAACCAAATTGACGGCTATCAAAGTATTTTTTCGAGCAGGAATAATTCATCGGGGGGCTTAGTAATGTATATTAGAAATGAAATTGATTACAACATTATTGCAAATGTTTCTAGTGACGGCTTTCATCACATTTATGTTGAGTTGATGTTAAATTGTGATTTATACGATGTTCACGGTTTGTATCGTCCACCTTAATATGATTTTAATTTGTTCCATGACCTGCTAAAAGGTTGGTTGATCAAAAGCAATATTAATCGTCCATGGTTGAACTTGACCAGCAATAACGTTGTCCTAAAATATAAGCATCTATTGCAATCCTATGGTTCTATATGTTCTTATACATTTGTAACCAGGTCTGTTAGTTCGAATATCCTTGATCATGTCCTATGTAAAATGGCTAATGTTCATCGTCTTTACAATCATACTATTTTTAGTGATTTAATTGATCATTCCCTAATTTTAACAGAATTCAAACTGAATATTGGATCTAATGAAATGGTTTTATTGAAAAATATAATCAACCATGAGAAACTTGAAACTGAGTTCAAAAGGTACTTGGAAGGCATTGGATCAGTTCGCAATGAAAATGAATGTTTGGAAAATATAATTTTGAAGTACAACACTCTTCTCAAAGAATGTATTAAAACTGTTACTAAAACAGCTCGAATCAAAAATACACACTGCCCTTGGATGAACTTTAACCTGTGCACACGGATGAAAATTAAGAGCAATTATTTGAAAAGGCATCGCAGAGATCCAGATAATATACAATTAGCGGAACTATTCAAGCATGTTTCAAAAAAATTAGATGCAGTTATTTTGACAACCTTCTAACAAACACGCTTCATTCAAACTGTGGAAGAATATTAATGCAATACTAGATAAATTTACTAATAAATCAGAATTCTCATTGCCCATTGATGGCATTGCTACTACTGACACTAAATCTATTTGTGAAGTGTTCAATGAGCATTTTTCAACAGTTGGTTTAAGATTGTCTGCCAAAATAAATGTCACAGAGGATAATCCATTACGTAATATAAATCCTATTGCTGACTCAATTTTTCTACAACCATCTGTAAATGAAGTTATACTAGTGATAAATGATCTGAAACCTGGATCTGAAAAAGGCATTTGCCACTCTTCACCATGATATTTTACTCAGAAAATTGGAACAATATGGTATCAGGGGCATTGCTTATAGCATTATCCGTTGCTATTTGAGCAACAAAAATCAATTTGTCTCATACGACGGAGAAACCAGCTCGAAAAGACAAATTAATACTGGAGTTCTACAGGGATGTAACATTGACCCTTTACTTTGTCTTATCTATACCAAGTAATATAAGGCTTGCTGGAACACCAAGATTATTTGCTGAAGATACGGCTTTATTTTACCCGCATGTTAACTTGCATGAAATTATAACAAATATGAAAGGGAATTTACGATTGCTACAAGAATATTTCTCAGTTAATCTCCTGTCATTAAACTTGCAAAAGACCAAGTATATGATCTTTCGATCACCAAGAAAAGTTCTTCCACAGTTTCCCATTTTAGCTATGAATGCTGACATAATTGAGAAAGTTGACTACTTTAAATATCTTGGCATATATCTGGATTCTACCTTATCTCGGGACTATCACATAAATAAGGTTTTAAGTAAAGTTTCCTCTATGTGTGGAATTTTAAGAAGGTTTAGTAATTTTCTCCCTCAAAAAGCTATGCTTTGTTTCTACTTTGCACATATCTATTCTCATTTGAACTATTTAATTGTTTCATGGGGTAGAGCTAGTAAGTCAAAATTAAGAAAACTCCAAATCTTGCAGAATCGGTGCCAAAAAATTATTTATAAATAACCATTTTTATATCCTGCCGCTCATTTGTACACCGATTTCGCAATCAAAATTTTACCAATTCTTGGGTTATGTGAAGAGCAAACCTTGTTAATGGTTCATAATATTCTACATAACCCGCAACGGTTACATAACCTAGCTATGGATGCGTCACCTCGGATTCACAATACCAAGCAAATTAATCATCATTCAAGATACCGCGCGCATTCGGCTTTTGATCAAAAACGGATTTCATTTATTGGTCCCACAAGATATAATAACCTACTAAGAGATCTTCAAAAAATAACAAATACTTAATCTTTCAAAACAAAGATAAAACACTTCTTGCTGGAGCAAATTTTTCAATTGTTAATTTGATGTATTTATATATTTTTATTGTTTTTGTTTACTCTTATTCTTACTAGGTTTTCTTTTTTTGTTCTCAACCGTCCTTAAATGTAATGAATTATTTTTTCTTTCGTCAATTTTTTTCTATGTATACATATTTGGTAATTGTTGAATTTTATGGAGTTGCGCTTCTTTCAAAGGGTTTCAAACCCACTAGAAGAACAAACATTGTTGTGCAAAATTTTTTGTTAATCTCCTTACCTTGTGTAAAACATGACTTTTAAATAACATTGAAATTTTTCACGGTCATCACGGTTGTACACCTTTTGCACTTTGATTTTTAAACTTTGCGAGCCTGATTTCGCACAGAAAGGTATGAGAAAGGGATTTTTCTCAATAATGGCTACCATCTTCTTGTCCATACTTTTCGGTTTGATCCGCCTCCGATCCACAGTCAAACACTGGTCAGAAAATTTGCAAACACTGAACACAGTGCTTTTTGGTAGTTTTAGTTTCTTGGAAAGATTGCGTACCAACGTCTGATTTTACTGCCGTTCGTACAAAATACGTTTGCGCACTTTCACTTGTTTTGACGCCATTCCTGCATTTCGGTTCGGAAAGGGGTATGGGCGCGGCAGATTTCACTTGTTCACTGCCACATCAACGTTCAAAAGATGCGATGGGGTATCATTGCCCGCATATTCCCAAATGTAGCACATAGTAAAATGTTTCTTGTCTTCTATAACTAAACGTGTTGCGATTGAGTAAACGAGTGGAAACTCATCGGGAATGATCCCACACATGCATCCATCGAACCATTTTGAACGACCGTTGTGAGAATATCACCATTGAAATCTAAACCTCACACGCACATTGCATGTTACTTACGCCTACTCTCCTTTCTCCTTTATCCTGTTCTCTTCCCTATTCCATGACTGTGAGCAATACCATATAACACATCGTGAGTCTGGATCTGCGCTTCAAAAGCAGAAACACCGAGACGACAATCTGGACCCTATATTATAAGGAAATTGAAGCAATAAGTAAAGAACGGTATATAACCCTAACCAATTTTACTTTCAGCCGAATTTTAAGCAATTAAATGACCACTTCAAAATATACTAAAAATTCATAAAATAACATCTAACGGGAAAGAAGAGGGACCATCAGGGCACCCAAGTCAAACAATTTGGATAGCAAGCATGGGATTGCCTCCTTCCTACTGATAGCATTTCGCGGAACGAGGGCGGACTCTTCAAAACTATCTATTGGGTTTATTCTGTCAATCTCTGTCAAATTTGAGGGCTCGATTCTAGTGCTGTGAGTGTGAACTTGCTTTTGGAAGGAGATTCTCTTTCCTATATTCGCGGGTATCACGTCAGAGCCTCTTAATTAATTATAATAATATTCTAATCTCTAGCATTAACGTTAGATTATATCAAAATCATGATAAGAAAATCATATTCACTTCTATGAATTTTTTATATGTTTATACAAAACCATATTTGGGATGAAGGGAAGGAACATCAGAGCACCCGATTGAAGTGATTTGGATTGGAAGAGTGGGGCTGCCAACCTCCTGTTGTTAACATTTCGTGAATTCAGGGTAGGCACTTCTCCCCACCTAGTGGGACTTTTTACTAGGCGAGGGCTCGGTTTTGGTGTGGTTTCTGGGAACAAGTTTCCGGAATCAGATTCTCTCTAGACCTCTGTAGCTTTGGATTGTGCGTAAGTGTATCTGCGTACGGGCCCACAATACATTTTTGGCCTTTCATACAGGAACATACTGAAATATTTACTACTGTACAGCCACAGCCATTCAAGCTTGAATCTCAGCGTGTGTAAAATTCCGCAACCGTCAATTTAAAAGGAATCGCCAAATGTCTGTCAGTTTTGTTGCCGCTTTGTGACATCTAATTGCACGTCAAAACATCGTGTCAATATCGGGTGGCGTGTGACGAACGTTGGCGTGATATTTTGACATGCTAGCAGATGCCGCAATTTCGCCACATCAGTGGGCACTTCGACTAAGTGAACTACGTGGCATTAGTGAAGAAGCGATTGCTAACGTTAGTGCTAGAGATTTGAACATTTACCCAAAGTTATCGAATAACTTTGCACTTGCTTGAACGACTGTCTGTGGTAAGACCTTGATCCAACCGTTTAATTAAAACAATCCAGTGCTATAGACAGTTGCCTTGCTACAGTAGATAGTAGTTCACATTATCATCATCATCATCATCACTTGACTTGACGCCATTATACCAAATGCATAAAGAATTAAAACATGTTGAAATAATGCAAAAACTACACTAAAAGAAAAGTGTCCGAAATTTATTTGATAACGACAGGTAGTTGGTATAATACGCTAAATTGCAATTAAGTAGAATATGGCATATATTTATGGTGCACTGTAAAACAATATTTGGAATGACTTCAAAGTAGTGCGGAGATAATTTCGAAGTAATTCTGGAATGTTTGCACAATTGTTCTGGAATGTTTACAGAATTGTTCTGCAATAATTTTAGAATACGTGGAATGCTTACAGAGATATGAAATGATTTCTTAGTTCTTCTGGAACGCTTCCTGAGTAATTTTAGATTGCGTCCAGACTTTTTTGGGATGCCGATCAATGGGTGTTACATTGAATGATTCTCTACTTCTAGATACTAGATCTATACTTTTAGATATGTTTTGATGCTTTCAGTATTGTTCTAGAATGCTTCTAGAAAAGTTCTTCGTTTACTAGTCTTTAGATGCTTCCAAAATAGTTCGGGGATGCTTCCAGGTTTATTATAATATTCTTCCAAAGTAATTTTAAAATGCTTCTACGATTTCTATTGAATGCTTTCAGTATACTTCTGGGATGCTTCCAGGATTTCTGGTATGTTTCCAGAACACTTCTAGGCAGCGCTACGAAATCTCAAAGGCATCAGGCGGAATGAAAAAAAATGCCCATCTCACTTTCACGAGCGGAAAAGAACTATCGTGAGCTTTTTTGTCGTTCTTCAACCACCATGCAGTCATGAGATTTTGACTTCTAAATTTGTAACTAGTCTGAATCAAATTGGCCAAGCATTCATATGTAATCGGTAAAGTGAAAAAAACATTCCAAGCTTTGTATCGAAGGGATCACTAATATCAATAAACGTGCTCGTAATTACAAAAAATCGATGAAATTATGAAGAAAATTTAAATCATCGTTTCCTCGCCCGATGATATTAAAACAACTGTTTCGGTAAGCATCGTATGAGTTTTTTTAATTGAAAATGACATTTTCCAGCCTTGCTCCTAGGAAGTTTGGAATACTTTCAGAGCAGCTCAAAGATACTTTCGGAATAATACTGGAATATTCCCAGAATTGTTCTGGAATGTTTCTTGATATGATACAGAGTATCTATGGAACGATTTCAGAGTACTTCTGAGATACAATCAGAGTCATTCTGGGATACCTTCAGATTAGTTCTGGGATGCTTTTATTGTAATCCTTCGATGATTCTAGAATTTTTCTGGGATGCTTTTCAAGTAGTTTAGAGTAACTTCCAGAATAAGTCTGGGATGCTTCCACAGTAGTTTTGGAATGCCTCCTGAGTACTTGTGGGAAGATTGCAGATTAGTTCAAGAATGCCTCCAGGCTTGCTCTGGAATGCCCAGGCTTCCAGGATATTTAATTACGGTTTTGGGATACTTCCAAAATAGTGGGTAGTTCTGGCTCGATTCTGGCTTCTCGATTGATTTTAAAATGCTTCCAGATTTTTTAAGTAATGCATCCAAAATAGCTATGGGGTGTTTCTAGAATAGTTCTGGAGTACTGCCATGTTCAGAGCTGGTAAATTTCACGGCCATCATGTGACGATGAAAAAACAGGGCATCTCACTGTCACGAGACGAATTGAACTATCATAAACTTTCTTGTCAATCTCACACCATCATGCAGTCATGAGATTTTTTCTCATACCATTTTGTTTCACACATTTCTAATTAACTTACATGAAACTGGCCAAGTAATTATATGTAATCGATAGAGTGGAAATTTTATTTGAAGTTTTGTGATGAAATTTACAATTATATCAATAGCGGTAATAGCGATGACCAAAACACTATCACGTGCTGTCATGACGAAAAAATCGATGAGATTTAGAAGAAAATCTTCGTCATCGTTTTCTCGCCCGATGAGATTTTCAGACGCAATTCGGTAAAAATCGTTTGTTATTTTTCATTGAAAATGACATTGGCCAGCCCTGGCCAGGTTTGTGTGGAGTGCTTCTTGAATTTTTATTGAATGCTTCTACAACAATTTTGCGATGGCTAAAATTGTTCTGCGATGGTTCCAGAGAAGTTTGGAGATGCTTGCAGAGTAATTCTTCAAGACCTGTTTGTGACTGATTTAAGAATTGATCGGTTTTAAGAATTGATTAGTTTCAAAGCTATATTTCGTTATGGAATGCTTCCAGGAAAGTTATTGAATCTTTCCAGGGTAGTTCTAAGATGGTTCCAGAGTATTTCCAGAGCAGTTGTGAAATGCTTCCATGTTTTACAGAATTGTTCTGGGATACTTCCAAAATAGTGACTAATTCTGGGATGATTCTAGATTTTTTGCAATGCTGGGATGCTTCCAGAGTAGTTGTGGAATGATTCTTTGATAGCTTCCAGAGTAGCTCTGAAATACTTTCAGAGTCATTCTAGAATGCTTCCAAAATAGTTATGGGTTGCCTCGATTGTAGTCCTTCGATGATTTTAGAACTGTTCTGAGATGTTTCCAAAGTAGCTCAGAGATATTACCAAATTAATTTTCGGATGCTTTCAGAGTAGTTTTGTGGCCACAACCGGGAAGCAGTTGATCGAAAAACAAAGATGGAGCTGAAGGATATCCTTACATAGTTCTTTTTTACGGCTATGGCCAAGGTCTTAGCCCAGCTAACTGCCGTAAAGCCGCTAATCAGAGTGTGGAAGCATTTTTGAAAAATTATCCATAAAAGACAATTTGTGTCATTGATTTATTTCTCGTAGTTTTTTTCAGCTCCTTCCGAAAACTGGTTATTTTTCCAATGAAGACGTTTCACATAATAGGATCGGACAAATTTTGACATAAACCTTCAATTTCGAGCTACTAACTTCACATGGTTATATAGTCAGTTCACGTGATTTTCTTCGTGACTCCTGAATAGACCAACAAAATCCACCGAGAAACGACGAAAGTATAACATTGTAAAGTTGACCTGTTTGATTGAAAATTGACAGTGTCAGTCTTTCAGCATTGTATAAAAGAAATATTTTGAAAGCAGGTAATTGATTTTTCATCAAATGCCACATAGAAATAATACTAAAGATAGAGCAGTTGATAAAAATCTCTAGTGAACGCTCCTTTTTGTGAAACACTGTCTTGAAGCACCACCAACTAACGACGGCTGAGAGCAGTGAAAGGCAATAACCATTTCAATTAAGGTATTCACTTGCAGACACAATTTTCACGCGCCGACCTTTTTTATTACTGTTATTATATTTAAATTAAGTGAGATTCTGACTTGTGACTTTCGTGGGTTTGGAAGTTTATCAAAGTTCTTTTTGAACAAAAGTAGCGGGTTTGATTGCAGATTTTCACCACGAACGTTTAAATTCACCACCTAGCAATCTGGGATGGTAAATTGCAATCAAACCTGCTCTTTGTCCCATTGGTTTAAAAGAGGGAAAATCGATGAAGAAATATAGATCAATGCTCATTCGCCCTTATTCCGACTTTATTCTGACTTTGTCAAATACCCTCATCGAACTGATATTTATTTTGATTAGAAAACATATCATGGCATGCTAGGAACCAGTTATGAATACTGCAAACTAGAACAGATCGGAGGAAAATAAACGAACTCAAACAAGCATAAAATGATAAAATCATGACAGCATTGAGAGTGACAAATTTCCAAGCATCTAGCTGTTCCCGGTGGTATCCTTTTTGCTCATAAAAATGCACCCCAAAGGAACGGTGGCAACGGGAATAATTGTCATTTAAACTGAGCAACAATTTTGCTGCTTGCAAGTTTAATACGTTTTTGTGTTATCTCAACAATGGCATCATTGTTGTTTTCGGTCGTAAAAAAAAGCCTTCTACCAACCACTTCCTTTCCGCAGCTTTGCTGGAAAAACATCATATATTGTCGTTTGCGATGAAAATAGGAAAAATACTATTAAGTGGAAATTTAAATAACTCCACGGAGATCAAATTCGAGAGTCTGTTATTCCAGTTTTCAGCAGGAACGACAATTTGAATATCCGCACTGCAGCCTCCTGCTGTGTTTTGTTCTTCGGCACGGTTACTGTCATTTACCCATTAATGGGTATTGTTTTATTGATGTTATTATTTCTCCTGTAGAAACTTGACCTAATTTCACAAAAAAAACTGGATTTTCAAAGGTAAATGGGTGGATCTCACTTTTTGTGAAAATGGGTAAATTTTTTAAATATCAACAAAAAGGTACTCATTACTGGGTAAATGGTTCTTACCGTGTACGGCGATACCGTGAAGCTTATTCTGCATTCGGTACGACCAGGCTTTATAGCACCACCACCAGGGAAATAGAGTCAGTGCTTAACATCGTCTCCGATGATATCGGTGAGGATTTTTTCTCTCCAGTCTTTCGTTATGAGGATGCTGGGATTATGTTAGATTTGAATTGAAATTTAATGTTTAACACCGTGTTCCAAATGAGAATAAAGTAGCTGCATAAAAAGATGGCTAATGTTTAGACTTTTGCCTAAAGCCGTAGACTTTGTAATACACGTTCGTTTGTTTATTTGAGAAATACGTGGTGCTCATTACCACTACTAGAGAAAGGGTATCAACAATATCTCTGTTTTACTGCATATAAGTTCTAGTACTAGACGTTTCTTAACAATTTGTTCAAAACATTATAATTAATTAAGTACTTCACGCTTGGAGTAATAGAAACATAATTAGTAGAATGTATTCAATCCATGATGTGGATTCCATCAAAAACATGCTGTTTAAGAGGATCAGCATACAACATCTTACCGTGTTTCTCTCTGAGGTTATTAAGTAAATGACGACTAGAGAAATATTACCAGTAAAATTGTGTTTTTCAAAAACCTCTAATTTGGAAATTGATTTTTGTCACATGTAGACTTTAGGAAGTGTAAACAGATATTTTCACATCGCTAGAACTGTTCCGTGCCTCTGGTGGTATATGAGCATGATCAAGCGCGCACTCTTTTGCCAGTCAAGGGGGGTATCCTTCTCCCTCCCCTTGCCTACCCCGCATTTGGGTAGCTTGGTAAAAGGTTGTGTTCTTGATCGGATACTGCCTTTCAAAATAGCCCTCTGCTCAATTTCAAATGCTTCTATTTTCACAGCCTGCCATGCTCTTACGGAACTGTCAATACTTTCTTTTCATATCTTTGATTCTAGCAGAAATTGCTGTCCATTCCTAGGGACTCATGTTGACGAGAAAAGATTTCCATTCAAAACATTTTAATTAATTACGTACTTCACGCTTGGAGTAATAAAACATATTCACATAGGATTGTAGCAAACACAGACTTCAAGATTTAAATTGAATTCATCTATTTACATTGATTATATAGGGTGTTCCAGAAAGTCTTAGCATGATTTTGATACCACACTTTTGTTTCAAGATGACGTTTAAACAGCAGATCATAATTGTTTTCATTGCTTACATTTCAATCTATAACCCTGAGACTCAAAGGGTGTGGCTTCAAATGGTGAGTTGACGTCCTGGAAGGAGGGTGGGACCAGTCCTCTCAAGGTCCTATCTCACGCTTTCACGAATCATATCACAAAAGACTGCCAGCTGAAACTTGGTGACGCCGGTTGGTGTAACATGGGCAATGTTGTCAATTTGAAAATAGCGATATGTACGATATGATAACAGCGATATGAATGAAGATCACATTGTCTATTTTGCATTCTCATTTAATTATTAGTTAAGCTAGCTGACTTTTTTATGTTCATCTTTGCATTCCTAAAACATTTATCTCAAGAACATGGAGCTACATGACAAAAATTAAAGGCTCAATTTTTTTTTCAGCATTTCAGCGTAGCATTTTAATGTTAATTGCACTTCTAAACTTCAACTACGTTTGTCATAGCAGACTGAAATGCGCTTATAAGCAGTATATGGTAGTTCTTAGGAATATTTTTGATTAGTGCGATTATCATTAGATATTTCATTTATTTCCGAAATCATTAAACCGTATTCTTCGATCACTTACTTTTCTAGCTTTGAAATGTAACTCGATCGGTAAAACGAAATCTTTCGAAAACATTTGTTATGTCATAATAGGCTCCTTTTCAAATAAAAGAAGTCAGATACATTTGTATTTAAATTTTATGTATGAAAATTTGAATGATCACGTCTGTTTTTTTTACCTTTTCCAGGAATATTATGATATAAAATCATATCTTTTCCATTTCAGCAACTAAACCAGTGTATGTAAGATATATTTTGTAAATACCTACAAATACAATGTGTCTCACAATAGGTGTCACCTTTTTTCAGTCTTGGTTTATTTCAGCTGGGTAATTTTAACAGCGGAATTGATGAAAGCCGTTTTGAGTGTACTCTTTTGACAGCTTATCGCTGAAGATAAATAAGCGATTCCGTTTGTTTATATTTATCAGCTACCATGGAAGCCATACGGGAGCAAGTTTTAAAATTACATTTGCAAAAGCTTAGGCCGTGTCAGATATTCAATAGCCCTAAGCAGTTTGGAGTGAATAAGCGTTTTGTTTTTCGTACCTTAAATGGTTCAAGGAAACTGGCAATTTCCATATTCAACACAAAGGAGGTTTCAGACGAACTGCCAGAACGAAGAAAAAGATCAAATGTGTGAGGGAGCGAATAAGACGTAATCCGGCCTTATCTGGCCGTCAATTGAGCAAACAATTTCAAATGTCCCTGCTTCAAACAACAAGCATGACCTGGAATGCAAACCGTACAAGAAACAACGGGTTCACGGGTTGACGGAGCGTCAAAAGCAAGCCAGAGTCCAAAGAAGCAGAAATCTTTTGGTTCGGCACGGTGACTGCGAGATTTAATTTTCGGATGAAAAGCTCTTCCTCCTTCAGAGCAGTCATAATCAACAAAATGATCGTGTGCATGCTAATATTCCAAGAGATAAACGAGCTGTAGAACGCTATCAGAATGAATCGAAAATCATTGTATGGGGCGCCGTTTCACGAAAAGAAAATCTTCCTCTTCTTTTCATAGAACCTAACGTAAAAATCAACACTGAATATTACATCGAGCAGGTTTTGAAGAACCATCTGCTTCTTCATGCTTCAACGCTGTTTGGGAATACACCATATTGTTTCCAACAGGACTCATCTCCAGCTCACAGGGCAAAGAAGACACAATCGGCCTGCATCTTCACCAGATCTCAACCCACTTGACTACTTTATTTGAGGTTATATGCTTCAACATATAGGCCCTACGAAAGGGCTTACTTTAGATCGATTCAAGAAACATGGGGTTGATATTTGGGACCAAATTCCTCAGGAAATCGAGCGTGCCAGCTGCGATGGGTTTACAAAGCGTTTGCGCAAAGTTATCATGGAAAAGGGCGAGAGCTTCGAATTGAATTAATATGTATTATTTCTATAACCCGTATCGTTCAAATGAAAAATAAATGCTATGATTTGGTTGATTTGTTTTGCTGTAATCCCATTTTATTTAAGTTACACCTATTGTGAGACACCCTGTATCATATTCACTTTTGTATAAATTCATATAATTTGGATATGGGAGGGACCATCAGGGCACTCGATTGAAGCACTCTGGATGGGGAGAGTTAGAATGCCAACTTCCCATTGCTCACAGTTTGTGAATAGAGGGTGGGCTCTGCTCCCCGCCTATTGCGACATCCTCATGTAAGATAGCTCGCTCTTTTGACCAATTGTTCAATCTTGTTGTTAGAAGAAGATTCTTTATATCCCTGTGGATACGTATATGTAATTGATGTTGCCTATCGATCCACCCAACCCATTTTTGTCCCTTGATACAATAACATGATGAGGTTAATTAGTGATTATTGAGCTTGATCAAGTCAGAACAGAGATGAGTGCCTATTTATGTCGGCCTTAGTTTCAGCACTAGAATGAGTGGTAGTACATATCACAATCATATCATCATTTAATTTTCATGAAAAAGTTTCTCGGAAAAGAACAAACTGATTGCGCACAAGTGGTGCACTGTTCCTAACATTTCACTGAGTCAGTTGGCGGAAACGGATCAGTTCGTAACGGAATTCAGAAGTAAAGGGTATTTCGATCAAAATTTGGTCGACTTAAACTTGACGCATTTCCATCATCGTGCATTAAAAAAATTTGCACACCCCTCATTTTGAAGATGTGTTCGTGTCGCATCATGCCTCTATTTGATTTTGAGACTAGCACTTTAGTTATCAAAATGTCACCGAAGGAAGAGAAGTAACTCATCAAAATTTGACACGTGCATGGCGAAACTCCAAACTACTCTCACGCCAAGTTGGCGAAATTGTTGAATGTGGCTAAATCAACTGTTACCAACGTATTAAAAGTGTTTGGTGAACGTTTGTCGACAGCCAGGAAAGCTGGATCGGGGGAAATCGAAAGCCGGAGGCCACAGCGACGACAAAAAGAGTTGCCCGCTGTTTCGAGCGGAACCCCAACCTCTCCGTCCGAGATGTCGCAAAGAAGCTGGGAGTGGCGCCTTCAACCGTGGATAGAGCTAAAAAACGAGCTGGAGTGTCGACTTACAAGAAAGTGGTGACTCCAAATCGCGACGATAAACAAAACACGTCGGCCAAAGCACGATCACGAAAGTTGTACACGACGATGCTGACGAAGTTTGATTGCGTGGTACAGGACGATGAAACTTACGTCCAAGCAGACTTTAAACAGCTTCGTGGACAGGAATTTTATTCGGCAATTGGACGGGGAAAGGTGGCAGATATTTTCAAGCACATTAAACTGTCAAAGTTTGCGAAGAAATATCTGGTGTGGCAGGCCATCTGTACCTGTGGCTTGAAGAGTAACGTTTACATTGCGACTGGAACCGTCAACCAGGAAATTTATCTGAGCGAGTGCCTACAAAAACATCTACTGCCTTTCCTGATTTTGGCCGGATTTGGCATCTTGCCATTACGGAAAAAAAAGGTCATGGACTGGTATGCTGCCAACAACGTTCAAGGACAAGAACCCTCCCAACACGCCAGAGCTCCGCCCAATCGAACAATATTGGGCCATCGTCAAGCGGAACCTTAAGAAGACTCAAAAAGCTGTTGTGAGCGAGAAACAGTTCAAGGCAAACTGGCGTTCTGCGGCGAATAAAGTGGACAAGGAGACTGTACAAAATCTTATGGCAGGTGTTAAACGAAAGATCCGGCAATTCGCATTCGGTAAAAAGGAAGCTTAGCTGAATATTTCTCCTGTATTCTGTATTAACTGAACTTGAAAAAGAAAAACAATTTGACTTATTAATAAAAACTTTGATCGACTCACACACATTACTGTTTGACCAAATTTTGATCGGAACACCCTTTATGCTGAGCAGTCTTTTTTTCAGGACTGGAAAAAATCTGAACGTAAACCGGACCCTGTAAGCCAAAACCTGGACTGGAAAATCGTGCAAGCTTTCTCCCGTAAATATAGTCTTTCCGTTGGAGATGTTGCCAAAAAGCTGGAGCTTCGAAGAATAACGTCTATCGAGCAAGGACATGAAATGACATGAAAAACAAGCCGCATTTGTAAAACCAATGGCCCGTTAGTTAAACGAAAAACTGCTGAGCGGAAGATCGGCATTCGTTTTTATGAATGATGACACCTACGTGAAATGTTATAATAAGACGACTCTGAGGTGGTCAATTTTTCACGGTCCGTGCTGCAAAGTATTGACGATGCCGGTAAGTCAATTGTTACAGAAGAAAATCGGTGAACAATTCAATTTTTTGCTTTTACTTTGTAACGTTCCGTCCTGAAACCTTAAGCTGTCGGCTTAAGCGCCACCTCCGATAAAGGAGGACCGTTTGCTCTGCTAAATTTTACCCGGAAGAGACTGCCTAAATCAGGGCAGGTCAGTGTTAATCAAACCTGAAGTCGCACTCTAACACACACAAGCGTTCATAGGCAACCAACCAGTTTACGTACACAGAAAAAAATAATGAATCTTAACAGGCGCGTAAAATTTCCCCTCGTTTAATTCCAAGCCAAGGGAGGCGAAAACAACGAAATTGTTTGCAATCTTTCTTGCGCCATACAACAATGTTTGCAATCATTCATACAACAGGCTAGATTCAGGCGTTATCTGGCTTAAATTTACATAAAATATCCCATTATTTTCTGCTGAATCTAGCATTCCCTTTATGTGCATTAGATAACGCAGAAAATTCAATGTTTGTTTTTATCTGTGTACTTACTAACGTCAAACCGAATTCCAAACTAAATCTATATAATAACCCTAAGTAATCAACCAATATTGGGAAATGTCCCGCTCAAAATTAGTATCAACCAGTCTAAAATTCAAACAAGCTTTATTACGTGACGTAAATTTTGAAGGCTTGTTACTAAATTTGAAGACATTTATTTGTAACAATCATTGAACGATAGTGAGAAAAAAAAATGATCAAATTTATCGAGGGAAAGCTAAACTCCTCAAATGAAAATGATTTATTAAATTCAGGAAATCCCACTTTGACTTCACGTATTCACCTATAATAATCCTAGTTACTAATTGCATCGAAACCTGCTATTCCCTAACTTGTGACTTCACGTATTCACCTATAATAATCCTAGTTACTAATTGCATCACTTGAGAGCATAAAGACTGGACTCGGAAAAAATGAGACACACGAAAATGATCACCAAAAATTCATTTTAAATCGGATACTTCTCAAATTTTCAGGGATTAAATAACTGTAAATTAGCTATGTTTTGGCATAATTTATTTTTTGAATTCCTTTCCCTAAGCTGAATGCTCGTACATTTCTATTAACACTGCTCATGAGATCTTGAGCGAGGCTTTGTCCATCTTCCTTACACAATTTCTCCCGGTTTTTCTTCAAAACTTCATTGGTTTTGAATGTTTTTACGCTTTTCTTCAACTTCTTCTTCATTATCGCCCAAAACTTTTCGATCGGACGAAGTTCTGGTGTATTTGGCGGGTTCGCCTCCTTCGGGACCACATTAACGCCCTTCGCTTCGTACCAATCCATTACAGGCTTGGCGTAATGGCACGAAGCGAGATCCGGCCAGAACAGCGTGGGACCACGGTGAGAGCGGAGGAAGGGCAGCAAGCGCTTCTGCAAGCATTCCTCTCGATAAATCTGCCCGTTTATGGTGCCGGTTTTAACGAACGGCTTGCTTACCGTCCGCACTCGCAGATCGCCTGCCATAACAGGTACTTCTTCGCGAATTTGTCCATCTCTCTCTTCCGGAAGTTTTCCGGAACCTCCATGCGGGACGTACCGACAAAAAACTCGAGGCCGGGGATTTGTTTGGTGTCCGCCTTGATATATGTCTCGTCGTCCATGACGAGACAGCCTGGCTTGACCAGCCACCCACGGTACAGCTTCCGCGCACGCAATTTGGCCACCGTGTTTTGCTTGTCAGTCCGGTTTGGCGCCATCCTGACCTTAAAAACACGTAGCCCAGCCCGTTTCATGGTCTGCTGGACGAACCACTCCGACGAATTGACCTTTATGGTCACGTCTCGGGTGGAAAGGTTCGGATTATTCTTAAAGTACTGCCTTATCTTCCGCGCCTTCTCTGGGTATTCCGTATTCGGTTTTCGGCCACTTCCAGCGCGCTGCTCGATGGTCTTCGTCTCTTGGAACATCTTCACAACGCGGGACACGGTGGAATGGTGGATTCCAAGCCTTTTGCCGATCCATCTGTGCGACTGACCAGGATTATCGATCACCGCGCCCAAGATTTGCTGGCGTAGCTCTTCTTGTTTCGAATGCATCTTGAAAACTACCAGACAGATCGTAATAAAATTTTGCACACATAAACATAACACTCTTAACTAGTATTACTTAAAATTTCATAATTTTTACCCACGCCGTAAAAAGTTACACCCAAACCAAAGTGTCGCATTTTTTCCGAGTCCAATCTTTAAACGGACAGATCTAACCTCGGATGTCCACCGAAGCCGAAGAAGAAGTTCACCGTCGAAGAATTACCACTAGTCGACTACTATCAATCACCGTATCGGAACGACACACATGAATCGCGCGCCGGCGGGTACTTCAGGGTATAGACGTCCTCTGGGAATGTGGAGTGACGCCGTTTGTTGTGTCTCGGCTACGCCACGTGACTGATTGACTGGTGATTCCACGTTCACAAGGTGCGAACACGATCTCTGAACTACATTGGTAACGGGTAGAAAAAAATGCTATTGGTTCGTGTCCTCGATGCGTAGTGGGAACTCCTCAGATCGGGCTTCCGGTCTCAGAACGAATGCAGGATTGGCATCAGGCTAACCGCCCACGTTGTTTATGCTTCACTGTCCTACAAACCACGGATGATTTAACTAAATTTCGCTCATAGTCTAGTAATCGTTAGGCTTACCTGAATTCACAATTAAAGGTGATTTAGTTCAAAAGTTAGCTTTCTCTAACTAAAAGCTATTCACACTCGAAACATTCAAAAGCTAGAAAAACAAATTTACATTTCTTAAACTTAAATCCACATAAACGACCGAAAACTCACTTCAAATTTATAAAAGAAATTTATTAAAGAAAAACTTCAAGTATTCATTCCGACCATTTTTGACTACTCGAGTCAAGGCCCTCCACAATAATGAGATAACCGGCGCACATGAGATTTGTTTCAACCTAATTTTTGGGACAAAATTTCCACTCCGATTTGTGAGCGATTTCCCATTTTATTTCAATTTTGTACCAATGTTAAGGCCACCAGTTACACTGGCACCCCTGCCAATTGTGGAAAAAGTGAAAATTACGGATCAAAAGGAAATCGAGTTTTGGTGAATAAAATTAATAGAATATATTTTAAAAATGGTTTCGTTTTGTGAAGCAAGTGCCAGTTCATCAGAAGCAAGTGAAAAATCTAATTTGGCAATGATAATTGAGGTGTTTTTTTATTAAAATTGCTCAAGAGCGGAAAGCTAACCTACAAATCAGGAAAGGAAGATGTGTGCCAGTGATATTTTTAGGTTGGCTGAGTAGAGCGCTAATATGCAGTCAAAAGGAGTTACTGCTAGTAAATTAAGATATCGGGAATCCGACTGCTATATTGAGTCTGCTAGATGACGAAGCTGAACGTAACTGCGGATGCCGGAAAAGTGATCAACAACGACTAGCGGATCCAAAGCGAATCGAACGGATTCGTTTTATCCACAACATCCCACTTGCCAGCAAGCTGAACAGATATAGAGAGTGTAGCCCCGTACGGTAGGTGGTAAGAGGTCTGAGGTAAGTCAGAAAATTTACCCTAGAAGAGGCATACTATTGTAGGATCACAGGTAAGAATTTTATTACTTTAAAATATTGATTAAACGGAATCAAAAAAGAAATCCACAAACAGCAACATTAGGAATTTCCAGTTATCAATTCCAATTGGAATATGACGGACAGTAAACCATTAAACCTTATGGCTTCCTTGTCTTTACTCGAAACACACTTGTCTAAATAGAAGCTAGAGCAAGAAAGAGAGAATAGATAGCTGAAAGAACGAGGAAACTCTTGTTGCCTCGGTAGTTAACGACGGGTAAACGTCAAATAGCTCTAGTATTGCCCCCTCTTACATACCTCTTTTCTTCACACTGTAATTGAGTAGTGGTTAATTGGACCTCTCTTTCTACGCCATATAATTAGTATTTTGTAGAGGGCCGACATGATTCCATCCGTTAATAATATTGATACATTTTATTTTTATCTCTTAATATTTCCTGGCGAAATGATTTTGAATGACAGGTGAGCAGTCCGACTAGTCGGATAAAATGTTATTACTTAATATCGAGTAATAAAAATGCGGGGTCGGCTTGAGTCAAGTAAATCTCGAGTACTCTTTCGGACAGAAGTGTCTGATTTGGTAAACGGTACGGGGAGATTGGATGCAGCGCTGGAGTCTTTAAACCCTTATCATTTTCGTGTAAACTAGGGCCACCAACACAAGGCATAACTTTTCCCAGAATAGTTGTGACGCAACTTTTCGTTGGAGTGCTGAGGGTTTTGACAGGTTTGCGTTAGAGTTTTACCCGAGTACCCAGAAATTATTGTTTTAGCCAACACGATCAAAGCAGCCACTCGCTCATTTATATTGCTGCCCCGTTTTCTTCGCGCAGGACTTGCTCGATTTCCGTTGAGGGTGCAACAACTCTATTTATGAGTTGTTCCACAGTCAGCGAGGTTTGTATGGTTTCTCCGTGGGAGGGAATGGGGAGGCGGTATGGATGGGGCTGTTTTGTTTTGAGCGTGAACATGAGTATGCGGAACTCACTGACATAAGACAGTTCAGTGTTGCGCTTCTTTTACATTTTCGAGGTAAAATCATGGCAAAGGTCATGTCGGAATTGAATGGCGTAAGCTAAACGTCGACTGGACATTTGGACGATCTGGCGGATCTGCTTCGACTAAGGGACATGATAGGGGAATTGATATTGTCCATGAAGAGCCTCTCTCGATATAACTTATGCAGCATTCTAGGAATTATCAAGGGGACTAAGCAAGACAGCAACAAATGTGTGTATAGGTGCGTATGCCAGCGCGACGGGACAAACAAAAAAAGCAAATTCCTACACTCAAAAAAATCGACACGTTGTTTTCACGTGAAATTTCACGTAACTTCCACCTCAACGCGCCAAACCTTCTTCACAAAACAAACTACCTTCCCCTCCCAAACACTAAAATTTATTTATTTTCCCCTAAATTAATTTACCCGGAAATCACGTACCCTTACGTAATTCCCCGTTTTTTTTTTGTTTTCGCCGAAAATCCCTTGTTTTCCCTGGAAAACCTTTCTTTTTTTTGAGTGTATGGGAAAAAAAAATGAAAGAGACGGAGTCAGGTTGTATATGAAAGACGTGGTACACTGCGCTATAGCGTTGGTGAGCTTTTCCATTCATTTTTTTTCTCCACTGATGTGGATTGCGCCTTTTCGTCTATCATTGAGTTCGAAGAGATGGAAGTTCGTTGCGTGGGGGGACATACTACTGGAATAGTATCTTGCATCACATTCCATTTGGGCAGTGATGTCAGATATTCTGATTGTTTTCTTTTGATGTATATAGAAATACAAAATAATATGGTCTTTTTGTCTCCTCAAAAATTTGTATAATATTAAAATGTAAGAAAAATATAACAGGGAAAATTACAAAAACATAACTACAATACATTAAATATCAAATAACGACAATTTAAGGAACCAATATAATAAAGGACAGTAACAATTACATTTAGCATTCAGCATACTGGCAACTATGTACAAAAAATTTTAGCAATCGTGGAAAAAAGAGGAAAGCGCGAATTATGGGTTATTCCAGGCGCGAATCAATCACGGATGGAAAAAAAAAAAACATATTTAGCCAAACAGCGGGGACATGTAGACAGTATGGTCGATATCAGATGAATTTTCCCTGACATCAGGTGGATTGGGTGGAATTATGTACGAAACGAAAAAAGACATCGGTTCCCTATTCCTTCAAGCACTCAAGACCTCATAACACCGCGATCGTCTGTCAAGTGCAGTGGTTAATAAAAGAGCTGTAAGTGAAAATAACAAGTGTCAAGGTGGAAATTGCAGCTTTAGTGATTAAATAGTGCAAAGAGTGCTAAAATAAAGTTCTGTGAAAAATACTGAAAAAAAAAAGTTTTCAAAGTTTATACTGACTCACAGTGCAGTGAAAAAAAACGAGTATAAAGTGAAAACAATGGAAACAGCCAAACAAATGGAGATGAAGAACTGCCAAATAAAGGTAATTAATGTGCCAGGCGATGGTAACTGTCTATTTTATGCGATAGTACAACAGCTATCCGGTCGAAAAATCTTCGATACGCAATTCTATAATGAAGCGATGCAGCTACGGATGGAAACCGTCAAATATTTGAGAGACAATTTAACGGAGATGAGAGACTTAGTTTTATCCGAGATCATCGTGACATCAACTGAAACTCTCGACAACCTAAATGATCGACAACTGGACGATATAATCAAACGGCACTTGGAAAACCTGGAAAAGGCGGGAACATGGGCTGGAGGAGAGGCGCTCATGGCAATGAAGGAGCCATTGAGAGTAAACATCCGAGTCTACAATCCTCACTATCAACCGCTAGAACTAGTTTATGAAAATGGAGCAGACAGGACAGTTGAGATTTATTATAATGGGATCAATCATTATGATAGTGTAGAAAAAGGAGAAAATTATAAGCAGGTAAAAGGGAGTCAAAAGAATAAGGAAATTAATTGCCAAGCAGAGAAAAATGACGGAACAACAAAATCTGAGGAGACAAACAAAGCGGTACAGAACAACAAGGATCAAGATGTAGATATTGAGAAACAAAAGATTACCAACAGAGATAGATGGGTTAACGCCGAAAACCATAGAATAAAAGTAAGAGAAATTATTGTAGGTGAGGAAAGCTATTTATGGGCAGTAAGCCATCAGTTAAGTGGAATCTCTCCAAACTAAGATATATTTGAAGAACTACCGAAAGCATTATTCGAAGATATTAACACATTCTCAAATGAAACAGTTAGGGCACATCTAAATAAGCCAACAGAAGAAACGTGGAAGTTTATTGCAGATTTTTTTAGAAAAGAGGTAATCATTTATAGAGAGGGAAAATCTGAAAATAGGTATAACCCTAAACGCACGTCAGAAACCGAACTACTAGGAAGAATAAATTTGTTTCAATGCTCTAAGAATGGTTCAATGCAGATTGATAGCGTAGAAATAATAAAACCAAAGAATAAGAAAAATAACACAGGACATAATATCAAATCATCACAGAATATGAAACGAAAGAAAGAAGCGAACAATGAATATAATTCCAGAATCCCTAGGGAAGAAATAAAAATAGGATCACTTAACGTTAGAGGTTGTTGCCAAAGAGAAAAAAGGTTAGAAATAGATGAAGCACTTAACTATGCAGGTATAGATGTAGCGGTTCTTCAAGAAGCAAACGTTCAGGGAAGTTTAATCAACACACCACACTATAACTGGATGATGTCGGACAGGAGAACCGATAATAATATGAGAGGGTTAGCTATACTTACAAAAAAAGAGGGAAAAACTAAGATTAGAGACACGAGGGATGTAGATAAAAACATTATGTCAGCTATAATGGAATACAAAGATCAATCGAAAGACTGGCTAATAATAAATGTCCATGCACCAAACAAAAATGTACATTCATTTTTCGCCAAATTAGGATCTTTAATTAATGGACACCCCAGGAAAAATAGAGCTATCATCATAGGAGATTTCAACTCTCAGATTGGGTCAGTAGATTCAGACAAAGAGGAAATTAAGAGACTAGGTAAATTCATAGGACATGTTAATACAAATGAAAATGGGGAATACATGAAAAATCTTTTAGCAATCCATAAAATGATAGTAATTTCAATGAGATTTGATGAGTCAGTGTTAGTCACATGGTCCAATGGAAGAAGTGCATCACAAATTGATCATGTAATCGTAGCACAAGAATCGAAGGTGAAGATAAAATTTATTAGGGCTGCATGGACAGAAATTCAGAGCGATCACAAAATTATGAAAGTAGGAATTTATACAGAGCAAAAAGATGAAGTCAGAAAACAAAAAGTACAAAAAAGAAGATTACAGCCTAGTGCACTAAAAAATAAAGAAAACAATAAAAAATATTTAGAAGAATTAGGTAAGCACAGGCCAGTTGAGGTGGAAAATTTAGATACTACAAAAGCCTACGAAATTTTTACCGAAAAAGTAACGGTTAGTGCAAGAAAGGTCTTAGAAAAATGTCCTTTAACACCAAATAGAAAAAGGGCCATGACAAGTCTGATGAAAGCAAGGAAACAGATGAGGCAAGCGAAAGATCGGGGCATGGAAACACAATGGTTTAGACATAACATAAATATACGAAGACAAGATTATGCAATCAAAGTAAAGGAACACAATGAAAAAGAAATGATTAAATTTTACTATGAATTAAAAGACTACGAGATAGGAGAAAGGATAAAAAAGTCATATAAGTTTCTAAAACAATTTATGTCTAGAAAAGAGTCAAAAAAACCAAACATTCCGATGAAAAAATGGATAGAGGAATTAGAAACATCTGAAGGGAAACCACTTGAAATAGGAAAGGATAATGAAATCATAACGGATGGACCAAGTAAGGAAGAAATCAACAATATAATCAGAAATCTATCGAACGGAAAAGCAGCAGGCTAGGATGGAGTAAAAAATGAATATATAAAATATTCTAACGAAGAAACAGTAGAGGAATTGTATCAAATAATAAAGAAGGTGTGGGAAACAAATGAAATTCCAGATCAATGGAAACAATCAATCCAGATACCAATTCCAAAATGTAAAGCAGCAAAAGAAACACAAGATTTCAGAAGGATAAGTTTATGTAATATAGGGTACAAAATCTACGCAAAATGGTTAATGGAGAGACTTAGGAAGTATGCAGGAGACCCTGGTTATCATCAAGCTGCGTTCATTAGAAATAGGTCTACAGACGATCAAATGTTTTATGCCAGGAGATGTTTAGAAGAAAGATGGAATGGTGGAGAAACAACAATTGTAGCATCGATAGACTTAAAAAAAGCTTTTGACAATGTAAGATTAGACTCGATCCCAAAAGTGCTTCAGACACTTTCAGTACCAGAACACGTTAGAAACAGAGTAATGCAAGCACTTAATGCAGAAAAAACATGCATATTATGGGATGGAATACGCACAAAGGAAATAACCAAAATGATAGGTATAAAACAAGGATGTCCACTATCACCATACATATTTATACTTATGATTCAAGATGTGTTAAGAAAAGTAAAAACAAAATATCCAAGAGTAAATTTGTTGGAAGAACATAATGATAATCTACCGGTAATATTAGTGATTGCAGATGACATTTTAATCATAGCACCAACGGTAAAGGAGGTAGAAATTATTGTTAGGATACTTAAAAGAGAATTAGAAAAAATAGGACTACAGATAAACAATAAAAAAAGCCAAGTTATGATAAGAGAACCAATGTCAGACAGAAGCATCCCAAAATCAGTAATGATAGATAAAGAGGAGTACGATGTGGTAAACAATATAAAATACCTAGGAACATATCTATCAGATACACTGAACAGACCAGAAACAACCAGGAATAGATGTAAATTAGCAGTAAGGAGTAGCAAAGTAATGATAGAATTTATAAAGAGATATAAACCACCATGGAGCCTAACAAAATTAATGTACAAAACAGTAATCTCTCCTGCTATGACTTACGGCCTTAAAGCAGCAGCCTTAGTAAAAAGAAATAGAAGGTCAATAACTAGATATGAAATGCAAATCCTAAAAGAAATGTTGAAATATAGTAGGGAGAGACCAAAAGGGAGATTAACAGTATCAAGCTTATTAGATGGTAAAACTGCAGTTAAAAAAGTTCGAGTAATGAGGATAGGCTATTGGGGACACACACAGAGAAGACCCGATGGCCACCCACTAAAAATAGCAGAAAAGATTAGGTGTAACAATAAAAAAAGAGGTAGGCCTGCAAAAACATGGAGCGATTCAATAAAGGAAGACAAAAACAAGCTACCAAATATAAAAGAAGAGGAATGGAGTAGAATTGCGAAAGATAAAGATAAATTGAAAAAACAGGCGGAGGATATTTATAAAATAATTGGTAGTGAAGAAGAGTCAGAGTCAGGAGTAGAAGACTAAAAGACAAAGACTTAAAGAAGATAGCTTAGGATACAAACTGATTTGAAAAAAAAAAAAAAATAACAATAACGCATATACAATTAATAATAAATAGAGCAGGAAAAAAAAAAAAAGAAAAAATGCCATTTCTTCATGAACCATAACATGAAGCAATGTCGTGGGAACTTAAAACAACCACATTTATATTACTAGAACCCAAACAGCACCAATTGAATAATTTATTTATGGTGTGACTACTCATATAATTTTGATTTAAATTATTTTAGGTAATACTACGAACACGAGAAGAAACAAAAGAGAACACCCAAACAAAACACTCCAAACAAGGGGAGAAAATTCAACAAACAAAGATGGTGAGGCTATAACAAAGAGAACAACGCAATCCCAGAAGAGTGATTGTTATAGTGGACCTGCGATTTATGGTGAGGCCTAACCAGTTATAACAATTATATACAATATATACGCGCCAGGTTTGATTACTTTGAACCTGGAAGTATGTTAACTCTACCGTTATCCACATGAAAACGGTGATGTTTACATGCGGGGCTTATTGCGTGTGAAAGTAACCTCGGAATGGGCGTGACTCTCCAGACATTCTGAAATGGGTAACTGGATCTGCAATAGAGCTAGCACTTTCTAACTCCCGGATTAAAGCTGCTTGCATTGGTCAAAAAAAAAAAAAAAAAAAAAAAAAAAAAAAAAAAAAAAAAAAAAAAGGTTTTGCAAACACATTTCTTCCATAATACCACTGCCGGCCGGTGGGTGTTAGATTGGACACACACACACACACACAAAATAACCACCAACACAATATTTTTTTACAACACCAACCCTCACAATTTTTTTTTCCCCCCCCTCCCCCCTTTTCCACCCCTAAAAAACAAAAATCCCCCAAACCACAAACAAAAAAAAAAAATTTTTTTCATAACCCCCCGCCCCCCCCCCCCCCCCCCCCCCCCCCAACAAAAAAACAAAAAAAAAAAGCAGCACCCAACACAAAAAAAAAAAACAAAACAGCGGTCTAGATTAAGTTGATTTTATAATAGAATTTTTTTTCCACCACAAAAAACCACCCCCCCCCACCCACACAAACCCTCCGCCGGTTGGTTCGACTTACATAAAAATAACACACACAACCCCACCCACCCAACAAAAATCCAGGAAGCCCAACACCTGTTTTCTATCCTCATCAAAGGGCACTGGCAAGGTTTGCTGAAGAGGAAAACCAACAAGAGGTGGGTCTAACTGTCCCAATGTTTCCGGTGTTATTTCATCGAAGGATGATTGAAAGTTAAGACCCCGATCCACGAAACGAAACGACTACCAATATGGAACCTTAGCCAGTCCCGGTTAATCAAATTATGATCCAGTTAACATTGTCGTTTCCGAAGCAGTTCTAGATCAGCCACCGCTCGTGATGAAACTCGAAACACTCGAATGTATGCCCTCATGTTTTTGGATCGGATCAGACGAATCGACCCACAGACTGCGGCAATCGGATGGAACTTTGTCGTCGATTCGAAAAGACGCTCGGCCCATTTTACAGTTAGTTGACTGGAGCTAAAGTGCCAAATCTTCCAATCATTTTGCAAACATACCGCCATCACAAAAAGTGAAACCATCCCACTGAATTATAGCGTATGATACGTGACTTCAGTGCCCTTGGCGAGTTGCCATCTGCGATACAGGAGCGGCCCAGCTGACTTGTAACGGGGAATATCGATGTCAAAGGAAGGCTTTGTCGGTGGAACGGAGATAAAATGTTCCACTTCACCAGTCTGCTCGGGATGAAACCCTTTCATTACGTTCTGTTTCTTGTTGGCATGCCATTCCGTGGCGATGTTAGACACGTGCTGTGAAAGTCGTGGGAAAAGCGGAATGGGCTGCAAGAGGTTATGAAGGATGTTAGTAGCAAAACAACTAGGAGAAAAAAGAGCGAAACAAGGTCGGAGCACGTGCTGCGACACAGACAATAAATCTTTCCGGCATAAATCACGCCGGAAGATGTGTTTTGCCTGACTAAAGCTTGGCCTGCGCTCGGTGCAAGATGAGCAACCGTTTCGCTGTTTCCAATTTGAGCTTGCCTTAATCACTCGAGTGGGAGGAGGTGGTCGGCCGGTCAGCACAGGGAGCGTAGTTTTGAAGGCTCTTTGCACCAGCTGTCGAAGGTGAGCATCCTGATGCGTTGACAAGGATGTGGAACTCGGGCGTGGGCAGCCATTTGAAATAATCCAGGTCAGTTATGAGGATATGGAACTGTTTATCCATATAAATTTGGTATCATCTTGCCTTGATGGTAAGTATGGAAGGAGAATTTTGTTCAAGTTTGTATGCATGTAGCATAAAGTGGGGCGTAAAAAGCCCTGAACAATCATCCCAGAAAAAATGTTTTTGTTTGCTCTACGAGTTGCTGATAGAGTGAGCGTAATATTGCAGAAAAGTTAGGCTTATCACTTTTACAAAGCTGAAGAAAGATCTGCATGTGAACTCATTGATGATTTTTCGGGAATGTTAAGAGTCTTGTGGTAGAAGAATCCACCTTGACATGACATAACTTGATTTATCACTTAGACCTAGCCATACAGGGTTTACCATAAAAAATGTCTAACTTTGAAATGCTCTTCTCTGAAAATAGCATACATTGCATATAAACAAAAAGTGAAGGTTGTCCTCGTTAAAATTACAACACACGCAAAAAGCTATATTTGTTTTCCTTAAGGCTAAAATATATTGGGCAATTTGAGCTCTGTATGCATTGCTTACATATTCTAGAATTCATTGAAAAGTGTGGAAAAGTTTTTGAAATAGAGTCGGGTGAGCAAAAGTTTCACGACGAAATTCTGTACGCTCATTTCGAAAATTTAAATCTTTCACATCGTACTTTGGAAGAGGTTTGGGATCGTTCCCGTGTCATCAAACGTTACAGAGAACGTCTGACAACCAATTGCAAAAAAAAGGAACATCAAACATGTTCGCAGAAGCGCTAAAAACAACGTTGTTGAATTTTGTTATTTTTTTTAAATTTTGATGGCATCTAGTTGAAGCTGCGTGACAGCTTGGTTGTCAAGACCAGACCCTTTCCTAACGTCATATCTACTACGACCAATACCTTAGAAGCACTAGCCTATGTTGGCCGCTTGAGCACTAGTTGAAGTAGTTAGTATTGGAACGTAGTATTTTCCAAAATTTCAGTTTCAATTTTTCCGCGATGATGTTTTGTTATGCAGTCGTGAAATGGAAGCTCACATCAATACCCTATCCTAGATGTAACGAGCTTTGTTTAATGATTTCTTCTGTTTCCTGGAGATGATAATCCGGGGCAAAGTGCCGTCTAAGTTAATAACCCCCAGTGCTGAAATCATTTCCAGGCCGTATGTAGTAGAAACTAGATTTCAGTAGTAACTAAACATTTAAATTGCCGAACAATAATTTTTAGGGAAGACATTCAGGCCTTTGATGTAGTCTATGTTGACAACTAGTAGTACTGAAGTCAACCCCAAGAAGTATTGCAACAAGAGTATGCATAATATTTATTGTTCATACAGCGAATGATATTTCTAGACAAGCCTCAATAGCAATGGTGCGCCTATGTTGACTATTTACAGCACGGAAGTGTGTTTTAAGGGTCAGTCAGTCAGGTTGTCTTATGTCAATGGCGTTCTTTCTACAGCCCCGAGCTATTTAGTTTTATTTACCTCAAAATTTACCTTAGTTTTATGATTATCCAGGCTGTACCGTTCCATTTAACCTTCCTAATGCATTAGGAAAAAGTTACACATAGTGCATTCAGGGTCAAATAAGACCCAAGACTTTGCTGCGCTCCCAAATATTTATTTTTGAACCGATTTTTGATATCTTGGTCTTAAATGAAAGGTAGAGATTCTTAAAATGACATGCTGACCTGTTTTGTTTTTTGATTGGCCATTCTGGGTACATAGGTACCCAGAACCGATGCGGTATGCAGCCGAAGTGGACAATTTTGGAACCTCAAGTAGTTAGTAGTTGTACCGTTTGGAAAAAAATTGAGAAATGTGGAAAATCATAGATGCTGCGGAATTCGATGCATTTTTGGGTTTGCTTATATTATCATCCATTTTCAAGTCCAACAAGGAGTCAGTTGAGACATTATGGCACGAGATGCTTGGACGGCCGATCTTTCGGCTCGGAGATTTAAAGATATTTTTGCAATGATCCGAACTGATGACAAAACAGTACGATCTACTGGAATCGGTGTACGAGAGTTTTGGGACCACTGGAATCATCAACAATCACTATGTTTTACACCTCACAAGGTCATTACAATCGACGAGCAGCTTGTTGTATACCGTGGAAGGGTTTTTTGTAGGCAGTACATGCCGAACAAACCCGCGAAGTATGGGATCAAATTGTTTAATTCTTGCTGCAGTGTTACCGGATATGTACTCCTTTCGCAAATTTACATGCGCAAACGAGCAGACGGTAAACAGGAAATAAACCAGGGACATCGAGTTACCAAGGATCTATTGCTAAACCGGGCATATGATGGACGAACTGGTGTAATGGACAATTGGGTCACCTCTTTACCAAAAATAACATTGGTGTGATCGGAACGCTCCAAAAAAACAAAACATGCATCCCCCCTGCACTGCTGGTTACCAAGGGTCGGCAAATACACTCATCCCTCTTCGCTCATACGCAAGATATTACCTTGGTCTCCTACATATCAAAAAAGGGAAAAAATAGTGATTCTTCTAAGTACCTCCCACCATGACCAGGCCGTTGACTCTACAGAGAAGAAAAAACCAGATATCATTAACTTCTACAATCGGCACAAGGGTGCGGTTGATACCGTTGATCGCCGCATTGCCTCATATTCCGTGAAACGCGCAACGAAAAAATGGAAAAATGTAGTCGTGTGCAATGGTATCGATCTATCACTGAATAATGCGTTTGTTGTGTACGATACGATTTTCAGAGATTGGAATAACGCTCTGAGCCGGAAACGGTTATTTCTGGAACGCTTGGGAACAGCGCTGGTATCCCAACAGATAGCACGACGTGAAACAATCCCAAGAGCTGCCTTTTCTGCCCAAATCGTACGCTCCTCAAGAGCAGACATTGGAACTTCAATTGTTGCCAATCCACCTATCCAGCCTGATAAAAGAAATATGAATCCACCAAAGAAGAGAGGACGGTGTACTTTTTGCGAAGGTTCCGACAGTAAATATTCAACAACGTACTGCCAATGCGATAATTAAACATGTAAAATTCATACCGCAACATTTTGTCCAGCGTGTAGAATTTTAAAACCGTAATTGCCTGTCAATTTGACTTTTATAAACTCGCATCAACCATGAAGTGTACAATAAATATGTTAAACGTGTATTAATTAGTTTTTTTTTACCCAAAAAAAAAAAAAGGAAAACGGACGTTATCTTGATTATTTGTTTATGTATGTGGTATACAAGTTAGTGGGTACAAGAGTAGTCCAAATTGGGTCCATTCCGGGTTTTAGTCCATGACATGATGGATGTCTTCGGACATACAGATGGTATGACGTTTTCATCAAGATGACAAACCATTCAAATCATCGTGATATCAGTATTTAAAATCATGAACCTTGAGTGATCAAATGGTACAATAACTTGGGGTATCCATAATTGGTCCCTACCGGAACCAGGAAATCCGGATGTGGTCTCCTGGTAGATCTATGGTATGATGTTTTCGGATATCAGTATTCAAAACCATAAATTTTGAACCGTCGAACGGTACAAATACTTGGGGTTCAAAATTGTCCTCTTTGGGCCCTACCGGATTCGGTTCCAGAGTATCCGGATGTGAACAAATGTCCTGGTTGATCTATGGTATCATGTTTTGGATATCAGTATTCAATTCCATGAATTTTGAACCGTCGAACGGTACAAATAGTTGAGTTAACAAAATTTTTCACTTTGGACCCTACCGGAACCGGTACCAGAGTATCCGGATGTAGACAAATACTCCGGTTGATCTATGGCATGATGTTTTTGAAGATCGGTGTTCAAAATCGTGAATTTTGAACCGTCTAACGGTTGAGGTTCCAAAATTGTCCACTTCGGATGCATACCGCAACCGGTTCTGGGTACCTATGTGCCCAGAATGGCCAATCAAAAAAACAAAACAGGTCAGCATGTCGTTAAAGAATCTGTACCTTTCATTTAAGACCAATATATCAAAAATCGGTTCAATAATAAATATTTGGGAGCGAAGCAAAGTCTTGGGTCTTTTTTGACCCTGAATGCACTATGTGTAACTTTTTTTGTAGCGTCACTTCGAGAGGTCGCTGAAAGCTGAAAGTGCCCAAAATATATTCGTCTTTAAATGTTAGGAATAGTCAGAAAATTGTAGATTCCAATTTAATTCCGTTAAGACATAAGAGCTTTTTTGAGATGTTGATTGGTCAAAAACGACCCCAATGCATAAGGAAGGTTAAAGATACATACCATCTTCTTTCCCATTACATACGGCTTACGGTTTCCATGATACTTCCTGATTTGAGTTTGACTTGGGCAGCATTCGACTCTTGAAACCCGGAATGAACACTCGTTGCCTCACAGTGACTCAGGTGTACATAGTAGAAATTGAGAGCAGAGGAAAAAGAATAAATGAAACCGTGATTAGTTGATTGCCATTGAATTGAACTTGAGTTAAATTGAAATGGAATCAAAATTACACTGAAATGGAACAGAAACGGAATCAAAATGGAATTGAAATGGATGCAAAACGGATTTGAAACGGAATCGAAATAGAACCGAAATGGAATTGTAAGGACATTGAAATGAAATCGAAACGAAACCGAAATAGAACCAAACTGGAGCCGAAACGGAATCGAAACGGAACTGAATCGGAATTGATATGGAACTACCGTGATTTAAACATACCCCCCCCCCCCCCCTCTTAAGTAAGTCAAATACTAGGCCCTCATAAAGCGGACCCCCAACATTGCTGCGCTTAAATAAACTACTTAGAAAGGTTTTATCTACTGCTCGTGCTTCCTAAGCGGGCCCTCCGCGTCCTATCTCTAATAAACATGCCTGTCATCGTCAGTCTAAAGTAACACTTTTCTGTGGCTTTGTGCTTCATTTCGAACCGTCAGATATTTACCATGATCAAAACATTCACCCTTTTCGAAAATTTGCAATTACTTTCACTTATTATACCATGAGCAATCCAGATGTTTTGGTTATTCATTCCATAAAAAAAAAAAATTGATAAACTACAACATAAGTTGCCACGAAAATGAAAAGTGTTCTTTTAGTCGTTTCCCTTTGATTGGAAATAAGAAGTCGAAGAGTGAATTGAGGAATAACCCACCAGTATCACACCTGATGTTAGTGCCTTTATATAAACGTTCTACGACGTGGAAGTGAAATAAATGTGCAGATTATGTGATACTTTCACTACTGGTCAAATTCTTGGTTTCACATGCATGTTTATAGCATGAGATAAGCCCTCTCACCGTCGACAAGGTGAAAAATTTGACCCGCGAGAGAAAGGAGCGTAGTTGAAG
The DNA here is from genome assembly GCA_024533555.2 of Aedes koreicus. Taxonomy (NCBI): domain Eukaryota; kingdom Metazoa; phylum Arthropoda; class Insecta; order Diptera; family Culicidae; genus Aedes; species Aedes koreicus. The sequence continues at coordinate 689 of JAHHFK020002589.1, read as the reverse complement.
TTTTCAGGCGCACACCAAATGCTTCTGTTCGGTACATTGCAAATAAGACAACCTTGACTAACAGTTTGCTGGCTGGATTACGTACGTTCAAAGTCCAGAAAACACCACATAGTAACAACCAGCATAATCAAGGGTTCACAAGCTTTATACGCAATTGCAGATGAATAATTCCTGTTGTGTAATTTATGATAAAACCTACGGACTAAGCGGACTTTCAGCAGAACTCAGCTCATGAGTCACTGCAAGAGACAAGTTCAATGTACACAGACCATGGTGTGGCAATCGTTTCGTACGTGCGGGATGCAGCGTGCTCTATTCGTGACGACGTCAACCATGAATCGCAATACGTACGTAAAGGAATCTCTTCAAAAACGTCTCCTCCTGTTGCGGAGCTCGCATAAGGGTCCAACACTTTTTTGGCGTAAGAATGTCGGACGACAGCCCTGTGAAAATGGTTCTCGAAAACGAACCGACAGGTACAAGAAGAAGAGGCGCGCAACGGGCAAGGTGGATTGATCAAGTAGAAGGCGACCTGCGGACCCTCCGCAGACAGCGAGGCTGGCGAGGTACAGCCATGGAACGATTACAATGGGAACAACTTCTGTGTACAGCAGCGGCCACACCGGCCTTAGTCTTAATTGTAAGGTAAGTATGTCGTCACGGCACTACTTAAAACAGGTGCTGGAGTT
>JAHHFK020002588.1:0-169764 GCA_024533555.2 Aedes koreicus | reverse complement strand
TAAACCAAATAAACCTTGGATCAGTTCTCCCGTTGCCAGAAACTGTCATTGATTCGGTTTCCAAAAACTTGCCCAATAAATCAAATATAAGGAGGGCGACCCCTAACAAAATGACGGGACTTGGAAGGAAGTCTCCGAAGATGCGAGTTCTGAACCGCACGCTCTTCCATCCGATTAGAAATTTTTATTTTTTTAAATTTTTGCAAGGGTATGATGGGTGGGATTTCTAGTTAAGATCCGAAAAATGAACGGATAATTAAATTCGGAAGTTTCCCGTAATTAAACCAAATAAACCTTGGATCAGTTCTCCCGTTGCCAGAAACTGTCATTGATTCGGTTTCCAAAAACTTGCCCAATAAATCAAATATTTCTGTTTTCGAATTGCCGGCTAAATAATTACGGACCCGAATGTCGGAAACATGCATGTCTCGGAAAATTATTTTCCTCAATCTCCAAATTCGCATGGGAAAAGTCCCAGCAACGATTTGCTCTAACACCAATGACATTTCAGTTGGTGGAAAAATATGCATGGCAACTTCGACCGAAAAACTCCATTCGTACGATTTTCGGTCTTTGCGCATGCTTGTTGCGCAGGTGGTACCATAACAACGCCAAATTTTCCCGCCCGGAAAGCCTATATAAGGAAGGCGACCCCTAACAAAATGACGGGACTTGGAAGGGAGTCTCCGAAGATGCGAGTTCTGAACCGCACGCTCTTCCATCCGATTAGAAATTTTTATTTTTTTAAATTTTTGCAAGGGTATGATGGGTGGGATTTCTAGTTAAGATCCGAAAAATGAACGGATAATTAAATTCGGAAGTTTCCCGTAATTAAACCAAATAAACCTTGGATCAGTTCTCCCGTTGCCAGAAACTGTCATTGATTCGGTTTCCAAAAACTTGCCCAATAAATCAAATATTTCTGTTTTCGAATTGCCGGCTAAATAATTACGGACCCGAATGTCGGAAACATGCATGTCTCGGAAAATTATTTTCCTCAATCTCCAAATTCGCATGGGAAAAGTCCCAGCAACGATTTGCTCTAACACCAATGACATTTCAGTTGGTGGAAAAATATGCATGGCAACTTCGACCGAAAAACTCCATTCGTACGATTTTCGGTCTTTGCGCATGCTTGTTGCGCAGGTGGTACCATAACAACGCCAAATTTTCCCGCCCGGAAAGCCTATATAAGGAAGGCGACCCCTAACAAAATGACGGGACTTGGAAGGGAGTCTCCGAAGATGCGAGTTCTGAACCGCACGCTCTTCCATCCGATTAGAAATTTTTATTTTTTTAAATTTTTGCAAGGGTATGATGGGTGGGATTTCTAGTTAAGATCCGAAAAATGAACGGATAATTAAATTCGGAAGTTTCCCGTAATTAAACCAAATAAACCTTGGATCAGTTCTCCCGTTGCCAGAAACTGTCATTGATTCGGTTTCCAAAAACTTGCCCAATAAATCAAATATTTCTGTTTTCGAATTGCCGGCTAAATAATTACGGACCCGAATGTCGGAAACATGCATGTCTCGGAAAATTATTTTCCTCAATCTCCAAATTCGCATGGGAAAAGTCCCAGCAACGATTTGCTCTAACACCAATGACATTTCAGTTGGTGGAAAAATATGCATGGCAACTTCGACCGAAAAACTCCATTCGTACGATTTTCGGTCTTTGCGCATGCTTGTTGCGCAGGTGGTACCATAACAACGCCAAATTTTCCCGCCCGGAAAGCCTATATAAGGAAGGCGACCCCTAACAAAATGACGGGACTTGGAAGGGAGTCTCCGAAGATGCGAGTTCTGAACCGCACGCTCTTCCATCCGATTAGAAATTTTTATTTTTTTAAATTTTTGCAAGGGTATGATGGGTGGGATTTCTAGTTAAGATCCGAAAAATGAACGGATAATTAAATTCGGAAGTTTCCCGTAATTAAACCAAATAAACCTTGGATCAGTTCTCCCGTTGCCAGAAACTGTCATTGATTCGGTTTCCAAAAACTTGCCCAATAAATCAAATATTTCTGTTTTCGAATTGCCGGCTAAATAATTACGGACCCGAATGTCGGAAACATGCATGTCTCGGAAAATTATTTTCCTCAATCTCCAAATTCGCATGGGAAAAGTCCCAGCAACGATTTGCTCTAACACCAATGACATTTCAGTTGGTGGAAAAATATGCATGGCAACTTCGACCGAAAAACTCCATTCGTACGATTTTCGGTCTTTGCGCATGCTTGTTGCGCAGGTGGTACCATAACAACGCCAAATTTTCCCGCCCGGAAAGCCTATATAAGGAAGGCGACCCCTAACAAAATGACGGGACTTGGAAGGGAGTCTCCGAAGATGCGAGTTCTGAACCGCACGCTCTTCCATCCGATTAGAAATTTTTATTTTTTTAAATTTTTGCAAGGGTATGATGGGTGGGATTTCTAGTTAAGATCCGAAAAATGAACGGATAATTAAATTCGGAAGTTTCCCGTAATTAAACCAAATAAACCTTGGATCAGTTCTCCCGTTGCCAGAAACTGTCATTGATTCGGTTTCCAAAAACTTGCCCAATAAATCAAATATTTCTGTTTTCGAATTGCCGGCTAAATAATTACGGACCCGAATGTCGGAAACATGCATGTCTCGGAAAATTATTTTCCTCAATCTCCAAATTCGCATGGGAAAAGTCCCAGCAACGATTTGCTCTAACACCAATGACATTTCAGTTGGTGGAAAAATATGCATGGCAACTTCGACCGAAAAACTCCATTCGTACGATTTTCGGTCTTTGCGCATGCTTGTTGCGCAGGTGGTACCATAACAACGCCAAATTTTCCCGCCCGGAAAGCCTATATAAGGAAGGCGACCCCTAACAAAATGACGGGACTTGGAAGGGAGTCTCCGAAGATGCGAGTTCTGAACCGCACGCTCTTCCATCCGATTAGAAATTTTTATTTTTTTAAATTTTTGCAAGGGTATGATGGGTGGGATTTCTAGTTAAGATCCGAAAAATGAACGGATAATTAAATTCGGAAGTTTCCCGTAATTAAACCAAATAAACCTTGGATCAGTTCTCCCGTTGCCAGAAACTGTCATTGATTCGGTTTCCAAAAACTTGCCCAATAAATCAAATATTTCTGTTTTCGAATTGCCGGCTAAATAATTACGGACCCGAATGTCGGAAACATGCATGTCTCGGAAAATTATTTTCCTCAATCTCCAAATTCGCATGGGAAAAGTCCCAGCAACGATTTGCTCTAACACCAATGACATTTCAGTTGGTGGAAAAATATGCATGGCAACTTCGACCGAAAAACTCCATTCGTACGATTTTCGGTCTTTGCGCATGCTTGTTGCGCAGGTGGTACCATAACAACGCCAAATTTTCCCGCCCGGAAAGCCTATATAAGGAAGGCGACCCCTAACAAAATGACGGGACTTGGAAGGGAGTCTCCGAAGATGCGAGTTCTGAACCGCACGCTCTTCCATCCGATTAGAAATTTTTATTTTTTTAAATTTTTGCAAGGGTATGATGGGTGGGATTTCTAGTTAAGATCCGAAAAATGAACGGATAATTAAATTCGGAAGTTTCCCGTAATTAAACCAAATAAACCTTGGATCAGTTCTCCCGTTGCCAGAAACTGTCATTGATTCGGTTTCCAAAAACTTGCCCAATAAATCAAATATTTCTGTTTTCGAATTGCCGGCTAAATAATTACGGACCCGAATGTCGGAAACATGCATGTCTCGGAAAATTATTTTCCTCAATCTCCAAATTCGCATGGGAAAAGTCCCAGCAACGATTTGCTCTAACACCAATGACATTTCAGTTGGTGGAAAAATATGCATGGCAACTTCGACCGAAAAACTCCATTCGTACGATTTTCGGTCTTTGCGCATGCTTGTTGCGCAGGTGGTACCATAACAACGCCAAATTTTCCCGCCCGGAAAGCCTATATAAGGAAGGCGACCCCTAACAAAATGACGGGACTTGGAAGGGAGTCTCCGAAGATGCGAGTTCTGAACCGCACGCTCTTCCATCCGATTAGAAATTTTTATTTTTTTAAATTTTTGCAAGGGTATGATGGGTGGGATTTCTAGTTAAGATCCGAAAAATGAACGGATAATTAAATTCGGAAGTTTCCCGTAATTAAACCAAATAAACCTTGGATCAGTTCTCCCGTTGCCAGAAACTGTCATTGATTCGGTTTCCAAAAACTTGCCCAATAAATCAAATATTTCTGTTTTCGAATTGCCGGCTAAATAATTACGGACCCGAATGTCGGAAACATGCATGTCTCGGAAAATTATTTTCCTCAATCTCCAAATTCGCATGGGAAAAGTCCCAGCAACGATTTGCTCTAACACCAATGACATTTCAGTTGGTGGAAAAATATGCATGGCAACTTCGACCGAAAAACTCCATTCGTACGATTTTCGGTCTTTGCGCATGCTTGTTGCGCAGGTGGTACCATAACAACGCCAAATTTTCCCGCCCGGAAAGCCTATATAAGGAAGGCGACCCCTAACAAAATGACGGGACTTGGAAGGGAGTCTCCGAAGATGCGAGTTCTGAACCGCACGCTCTTCCATCCGATTAGAAATTTTTATTTTTTTAAATTTTTGCAAGGGTATGATGGGTGGGATTTCTAGTTAAGATCCGAAAAATGAACGGATAATTAAATTCGGAAGTTTCCCGTAATTAAACCAAATAAACCTTGGATCAGTTCTCCCGTTGCCAGAAACTGTCATTGATTCGGTTTCCAAAAACTTGCCCAATAAATCAAATATTTCTGTTTTCGAATTGCCGGCTAAATAATTACGGACCCGAATGTCGGAAACATGCATGTCTCGGAAAATTATTTTCCTCAATCTCCAAATTCGCATGGGAAAAGTCCCAGCAACGATTTGCTCTAACACCAATGACATTTCAGTTGGTGGAAAAATATGCATGGCAACTTCGACCGAAAAACTCCATTCGTACGATTTTCGGTCTTTGCGCATGCTTGTTGCGCAGGTGGTACCATAACAACGCCAAATTTTCCCGCCCGGAAAGCCTATATAAGGAAGGCGACCCCTAACAAAATGACGGGACTTGGAAGGGAGTCTCCGAAGATGCGAGTTCTGAACCGCACGCTCTTCCATCCGATTAGAAATTTTTATTTTTTTAAATTTTTGCAAGGGTATGATGGGTGGGATTTCTAGTTAAGATCCGAAAAATGAACGGATAATTAAATTCGGAAGTTTCCCGTAATTAAACCAAATAAACCTTGGATCAGTTCTCCCGTTGCCAGAAACTGTCATTGATTCGGTTTCCAAAACTTGCCCAATAAATCAAATATTTCTGTTTTCGAATTGCCGGCTAAATAATTACGGACCCGAATGTCGGAAACATGCATGTCTCGGAAAATTATTTTCCTCAATCTCCAAATTCGCATGGGAAAAGTCCCAGCAACGATTTGCTCTAACACCAATGACATTTCAGTTGGTGGAAAAATATGCATGGCAACTTCGACCGAAAAACTCCATTCGTACGATTTTCGGTCTTTGCGCATGCTTGTTGCGCAGGTGGTACCATAACAACGCCAAATTTTCCCGCCCGGAAAGCCTATATAAGGAAGGCGACCCCTAACAAAATGACGGGACTTGGAAGGGAGTCTCCGAAGATGCGAGTTCTGAACCGCACGCTCTTCCATCCGATTAGAAATTTTTATTTTTTTAAATTTTTGCAAGGGTATGATGGGTGGGATTTCTAGTTAAGATCCGAAAAATGAACGGATAATTAAATTCGGAAGTTTCCCGTAATTAAACCAAATAAACTTTGGATCAGTTCTCCCGTTGCCAGAAACTGTCATTGATTCGGTTTCCAAAAACTTGCCCAATAAATCAAATATTTCTGTTTTCGAATTGCCGGCTAAATAATTACGGACCCGAATGTCGGAAACATGCATGTCTCGGAAAATTATTTTCCTCAATCTCCAAATTCGCATGGGAAAAGTCCCAGCAACGATTTGCTCTAACACCAATGACATTTCAGTTGGTGGAAAAATATGCATGGCAACTTCGACCGAAAAACTCCATTCGTACGATTTTCGGTCTTTGCGCATGCTTGTTGCGCAGGTGGTACCATAACAACGCCAAATTTTCCCGCCCGGAAAGCCTATATAAGGAAGGCGACCCCTAACAAAATGACGGGACTTGGAAGGGAGTCTCCGAAGATGCGAGTTCTGAACCGCACGCTCTTCCATCCGATTAGAAATTTTTATTTTTTTAAATTTTTGCAAGGGTATGATGGGTGGGATTTCTAGTTAAGATCCGAAAAATGAACGGATAATTAAATTCGGAAGTTTCCCGTAATTAAACCAAATAAACCTTGGATCAGTTCTCCCGTTGCCAGAAACTGTCATTGATTCGGTTTCCAAAAACTTGCCCAATAAATCAAATATTTCTGTTTTCGAATTGCCGGCTAAATAATTACGGACCCGAATGTCGGAAACATGCATGTCTCGGAAAATTATTTTCCTCAATCTCCAAATTCGCATGGGAAAAGTCCCAGCAACGATTTGCTCTAACACCAATGACATTTCAGTTGGTGGAAAAATATGCATGGCAACTTCGACCGAAAAACTCCATTCGTACGATTTTCGGTCTTTGCGCATGCTTGTTGCGCAGGTGGTACCATAACAACGCCAAATTTTCCCGCCCGGAAAGCCTATATAAGGAAGGCGACCCCTAACAAAATGACGGGACTTGGAAGGGAGTCTCCGAAGATGCGAGTTCTGAACCGCACGCTCTTCCATCCGATTAGAAATTTTTATTTTTTTAAATTTTTGCAAGGGTATGATGGGTGGGATTTCTAGTTAAGATCCGAAAAATGAACGGATAATTAAATTCGGAAGTTTCCCGTAATTAAACCAAATAAACCTTGGATCAGTTCTCCCGTTGCCAGAAACTGTCATTGATTCGGTTTCCAAAAACTTGCCCAATAAATCAAATATTTCTGTTTTCGAATTGCCGGCTAAATAATTACGGACCCGAATGTCGGAAACATGCATGTCTCGGAAAATTATTTTCCTCAATCTCCAAATTCGCATGGGAAAAGTCCCAGCAACGATTTGCTCTAACACCAATGACATTTCAGTTGGTGGAAAAATATGCATGGCAACTTCGACCGAAAAACTCCATTCGTACGATTTTCGGTCTTTGCGCATGCTTGTTGCGCAGGTGGTACCATAACAACGCCAAATTTTCCCGCCCGGAAAGCCTATATAAGGAAGGCGACCCCTAACAAAATGACGGGACTTGGAAGGGAGTCTCCGAAGATGCGAGTTCTGAACCGCACGCTCTTCCATCCGATTAGAAATTTTTATTTTTTTAAATTTTTGCAAGGGTATGATGGGTGGGATTTCTAGTTAAGATCCGAAAAATGAACGGATAATTAAATTCGGAAGTTTCCCGTAATTAAACCAAATAAACCTTGGATCAGTTCTCCCGTTGCCAGAAACTGTCATTGATTCGGTTTCCAAAAACTTGCCCAATAAATCAAATATTTCTGTTTTCGAATTGCCGGCTAAATAATTACGGACCCGAATGTCGGAAACATGCATGTCTCGGAAAATTATTTTCCTCAATCTCCAAATTCGCATGGGAAAAGTCCCAGCAACGATTTGCTCTAACACCAATGACATTTCAGTTGGTGGAAAAATATGCATGGCAACTTCGACCGAAAAACTCCATTCGTACGATTTTCGGTCTTTGCGCATGCTTGTTGCGCAGGTGGTACCATAACAACGCCAAATTTTCCCGCCCGGAAAGCCTATATAAGGAAGGCGACCCCTAACAAAATGACGGGACTTGGAAGGGAGTCTCCGAAGATGCGAGTTCTGAACCGCACGCTCTTCCATCCGATTAGAAATTTTTATTTTTTTAAATTTTTGCAAGGGTATGATGGGTGGGATTTCTAGTTAAGATCCGAAAAATGAACGGATAATTAAATTCGGAAGTTTCCCGTAATTAAACCAAATAAACCTTGGATCAGTTCTCCCGTTGCCAGAAACTGTCATTGATTCGGTTTCCAAAAACTTGCCCAATAAATCAAATATTTCTGTTTTCGAATTGCCGGCTAAATAATTACGGACCCGAATGTCGGAAACATGCATGTCTCGGAAAATTATTTTCCTCAATCTCCAAATTCGCATGGGAAAAGTCCCAGCAACGATTTGCTCTAACACCAATGACATTTCAGTTGGTGGAAAAATATGCATGGCAACTTCGACCGAAAAACTCCATTCGTACGATTTTCGGTCTTTGCGCATGCTTGTTGCGCAGGTGGTACCATAACAACGCCAAATTTTCCCGCCCGGAAAGCCTATATAAGGAAGGCGACCCCTAACAAAATGACGGGACTTGGAAGGGAGTCTCCGAAGATGCGAGTTCTGAACCGCACGCTCTTCCATCCGATTAGAAATTTTTATTTTTTTAAATTTTTGCAAGGGTATGATGGGTGGGATTTCTAGTTAAGATCCGAAAAATGAACGGATAATTAAATTCGGAAGTTTCCCGTAATTAAACCAAATAAACCTTGGATCAGTTCTCCCGTTGCCAGAAACTGTCATTGATTCGGTTTCCAAAAACTTGCCCAATAAATCAAATATTTCTGTTTTCGAATTGCCGGCTAAATAATTACGGACCCGAATGTCGGAAACATGCATGTCTCGGAAAATTATTTTCCTCAATCTCCAAATTCGCATGGGAAAAGTCCCAGCAACGATTTGCTCTAACACCAATGACATTTCAGTTGGTGGAAAAATATGCATGGCAACTTCGACCGAAAAACTCCATTCGTACGATTTTCGGTCTTTGCGCATGCTTGTTGCGCAGGTGGTACCATAACAACGCCAAATTTTCCCGCCCGGAAAGCCTATATAAGGAAGGCGACCCCTAACAAAATGACGGGACTTGGAAGGGAGTCTCCGAAGATGCGAGTTCTGAACCGCACGCTCTTCCATCCGATTAGAAATTTTTATTTTTTTAAATTTTTGCAAGGGTATGATGGGTGGGATTTCTAGTTAAGATCCGAAAAATGAACGGATAATTAAATTCGGAAGTTTCCCGTAATTAAACCAAATAAACCTTGGATCAGTTCTCCCGTTGCCAGAAACTGTCATTGATTCGGTTTCCAAAAACTTGCCCAATAAATCAAATATTTCTGTTTTCGAATTGCCGGCTAAATAATTACGGACCCGAATGTCGGAAACATGCATGTCTCGGAAAATTATTTTCCTCAATCTCCAAATTCGCATGGGAAAAGTCCCAGCAACGATTTGCTCTAACACCAATGACATTTCAGTTGGTGGAAAAATATGCATGGCAACTTCGACCGAAAAACTCCATTCGTACGATTTTCGGTCTTTGCGCATGCTTGTTGCGCAGGTGGTACCATAACAACGCCAAATTTTCCCGCCCGGAAAGCCTATATAAGGAAGGCGACCCCTAACAAAATGACGGGACTTGGAAGGGAGTCTCCGAAGATGCGAGTTCTGAACCGCACGCTCTTCCATCCGATTAGAAATTTTTATTTTTTTAAATTTTTGCAAGGGTATGATGGGTGGGATTTCTAGTTAAGATCCGAAAAATGAACGGATAATTAAATTCGGAAGTTTCCCGTAATTAAACCAAATAAACCTTGGATCAGTTCTCCCGTTGCCAGAAACTGTCATTGATTCGGTTTCCAAAAACTTGCCCAATAAATCAAATATTTCTGTTTTCGAATTGCCGGCTAAATAATTACGGACCCGAATGTCGGAAACATGCATGTCTCGGAAAATTATTTTCCTCAATCTCCAAATTCGCATGGGAAAAGTCCCAGCAACGATTTGCTCTAACACCAATGACATTTCAGTTGGTGGAAAAATATGCATGGCAACTTCGACCGAAAAACTCCATTCGTACGATTTTCGGTCTTTGCGCATGCTTGTTGCGCAGGTGGTACCATAACAACGCCAAATTTTCCCGCCCGGAAAGCCTATATAAGGAAGGCGACCCCTAACAAAATGACGGGACTTGGAAGGGAGTCTCCGAAGATGCGAGTTCTGAACCGCACGCTCTTCCATCCGATTAGAAATTTTTATTTTTTTAAATTTTTGCAAGGGTATGATGGGTGGGATTTCTAGTTAAGATCCGAAAAATGAACGGATAATTAAATTCGGAAGTTTCCCGTAATTAAACCAAATAAACCTTGGATCAGTTCTCCCGTTGCCAGAAACTGTCATTGATTCGGTTTCCAAAAACTTGCCCAATAAATCAAATATTTCTGTTTTCGAATTGCCGGCTAAATAATTACGGACCCGAATGTCGGAAACATGCATGTCTCGGAAAATTATTTTCCTCAATCTCCAAATTCGCATGGGAAAAGTCCCAGCAACGATTTGCTCTAACACCAATGACATTTCAGTTGGTGGAAAAATATGCATGGCAACTTCGACCGAAAAACTCCATTCGTACGATTTTCGGTCTTTGCGCATGCTTGTTGCGCAGGTGGTACCATAACAACGCCAAATTTTCCCGCCCGGAAAGCCTATATAAGGAAGGCGACCCCTAACAAAATGACGGGACTTGGAAGGGAGTCTCCGAAGATGCGAGTTCTGAACCGCACGCTCTTCCATCCGATTAGAAATTTTTATTTTTTTAAATTTTTGCAAGGGTATGATGGGTGGGATTTCTAGTTAAGATCCGAAAAATGAACGGATAATTAAATTCGGAAGTTTCCCGTAATTAAACCAAATAAACCTTGGATCAGTTCTCCCGTTGCCAGAAACTGTCATTGATTCGGTTTCCAAAAACTTGCCCAATAAATCAAATATTTCTGTTTTCGAATTGCCGGCTAAATAATTACGGACCCGAATGTCGGAAACATGCATGTCTCGGAAAATTATTTTCCTCAATCTCCAAATTCGCATGGGAAAAGTCCCAGCAACGATTTGCTCTAACACCAATGACATTTCAGTTGGTGGAAAAATATGCATGGCAACTTCGACCGAAAAACTCCATTCGTACGATTTTCGGTCTTTGCGCATGCTTGTTGCGCAGGTGGTACCATAACAACGCCAAATTTTCCCGCCCGGAAAGCCTATATAAGGAAGGCGACCCCTAACAAAATGACGGGACTTGGAAGGGAGTCTCCGAAGATGCGAGTTCTGAACCGCACGCTCTTCCATCCGATTAGAAATTTTTATTTTTTTAAATTTTTGCAAGGGTATGATGGGTGGGATTTCTAGTTAAGATCCGAAAAATGAACGGATAATTAAATTCGGAAGTTTCCGTAATTAAACCAAATAAACCTTGGATCAGTTCTCCCGTTGCCAGAAACTGTCATTGATTCGGTTTCCAAAAACTTGCCCAATAAATCAAATATTTCTGTTTTCGAATTGCCGGCTAAATAATTACGGACCCGAATGTCGGAAACATGCATGTCTCGGAAAATTATTTTCCTCAATCTCCAAATTCGCATGGGAAAAGTCCCAGCAACGATTTGCTCTAACACCAATGACATTTCAGTTGGTGGAAAAATATGCATGGCAACTTCGACCGAAAAACTCCATTCGTACGATTTTCGGTCTTTGCGCATGCTTGTTGCGCAGGTGGTACCATAACAACGCCAAATTTTCCCGCCCGGAAAGCCTATATAAGGAAGGCGACCCCTAACAAAATGACGGGACTTGGAAGGGAGTCTCCGAAGATGCGAGTTCTGAACCGCACGCTCTTCCATCCGATTAGAAATTTTTATTTTTTTAAATTTTTGCAAGGGTATGATGGGTGGGATTTCTAGTTAAGATCCGAAAAATGAACGGATAATTAAATTCGGAAGTTTCCCGTAATTAAACCAAATAAACCTTGGATCAGTTCTCCCGTTGCCAGAAACTGTCATTGATTCGGTTTCCAAAAACTTGCCCAATAAATCAAATATTTCTGTTTTCGAATTGCCGGCTAAATAATTACGGACCCGAATGTCGGAAACATGCATGTCTCGGAAAATTATTTTCCTCAATCTCCAAATTCGCATGGGAAAAGTCCCAGCAACGATTTGCTCTAACACCAATGACATTTCAGTTGGTGGAAAAATATGCATGGCAACTTCGACCGAAAAACTCCATTCGTACGATTTTCGGTCTTTGCGCATGCTTGTTGCGCAGGTGGTACCATAACAACGCCAAATTTTCCCGCCCGGAAAGCCTATATAAGGAAGGCGACCCCTAACAAAATGACGGGACTTGGAAGGGAGTCTCCGAAGATGCGAGTTCTGAACCGCACGCTCTTCCATCCGATTAGAAATTTTTATTTTTTTAAATTTTTGCAAGGGTATGATGGGTGGGATTTCTAGTTAAGATCCGAAAAATGAACGGATAATTAAATTCGGAAGTTTCCCGTAATTAAACCAAATAAACCTTGGATCAGTTCTCCCGTTGCCAGAAACTGTCATTGATTCGGTTTCCAAAAACTTGCCCAATAAATCAAATATTTCTGTTTTCGAATTGCCGGCTAAATAATTACGGACCCGAATGTCGGAAACATGCATGTCTCGGAAAATTATTTTCCTCAATCTCCAAATTCGCATGGGAAAAGTCCCAGCAACGATTTGCTCTAACACCAATGACATTTCAGTTGGTGGAAAAATATGCATGGCAACTTCGACCGAAAAACTCCATTCGTACGATTTTCGGTCTTTGCGCATGCTTGTTGCGCAGGTGGTACCATAACAACGCCAAATTTTCCCGCCCGGAAAGCCTATATAAGGAAGGCGACCCCTAACAAAATGACGGGACTTGGAAGGGAGTCTCCGAAGATGCGAGTTCTGAACCGCACGCTCTTCCATCCGATTAGAAATTTTTATTTTTTTAAATTTTTGCAAGGGTATGATGGGTGGGATTTCTAGTTAAGATCCGAAAAATGAACGGATAATTAAATTCGGAAGTTTCCCGTAATTAAACCAAATAAACCTTGGATCAGTTCTCCCGTTGCCAGAAACTGTCATTGATTCGGTTTCCAAAAACTTGCCCAATAAATCAAATATTTCTGTTTTCGAATTGCCGGCTAAATAATTACGGACCCGAATGTCGGAAACATGCATGTCTCGGAAAATTATTTTCCTCAATCTCCAAATTCGCATGGGAAAAGTCCCAGCAACGATTTGCTCTAACACCAATGACATTTCAGTTGGTGGAAAAATATGCATGGCAACTTCGACCGAAAAACTCCATTCGTACGATTTTCGGTCTTTGCGCATGCTTGTTGCGCAGGTGGTACCATAACAACGCCAAATTTTCCCGCCCGGAAAGCCTATATAAGGAAGGCGACCCCTAACAAAATGACGGGACTTGGAAGGGAGTCTCCGAAGATGCGAGTTCTGAACCGCACGCTCTTCCATCCGATTAGAAATTTTTATTTTTTTAAATTTTTGCAAGGGTATGATGGGTGGGATTTCTAGTTAAGATCCGAAAAATGAACGGATAATTAAATTCGGAAGTTTCCCGTAATTAAATCAAATAAACCTTGGATCAGTTCTCCCGTTGCCAGAAACTGTCATTGATTCGGTTTCCAAAAACTTGCCCAATAAATCAAATATTTCTGTTTTCGAATTGCCGGCTAAATAATTACGGACCCGAATGTCGGAAACATGCATGTCTCGGAAAATTATTTTCCTCAATCTCCAAATTCGCATGGGAAAAGTCCCAGCAACGATTTGCTCTAACACCAATGACATTTCAGTTGGTGGAAAAATATGCATGGCAACTTCGACCGAAAAACTCCATTCGTACGATTTTCGGTCTTTGCGCATGCTTGTTGCGCAGGTGGTACCATAACAACGCCAAATTTTCCCGCCCGGAAAGCCTATATAAGGAAGGCGACCCCTAACAAAATGACGGGACTTGGAAGGGAGTCTCCGAAGATGCGAGTTCTGAACCGCACGCTCTTCCATCCGATTAGAAATTTTTATTTTTTTAAATTTTTGCAAGGGTATGATGGGTGGGATTTCTAGTTAAGATCCGAAAAATGAACGGATAATTAAATTCGAAAGTTTCCCGTAATTAAATCAAATAAACCTTGGATCAGTTCTCCCGTTGCCAGAAACTGTCATTGATTCGGTTTCCAAAAACTTGCCCAATAAATCAAATATTTCTGTTTTCGAATTGCCGGCTAAATAATTACGGACCCGAATGTCGGAAACATGCATGTCTCGGAAAATTATTTTCCTCAATCTCCAAATTCGCATGGGAAAAGTCCCAGCAACGATTTGCTCTAACACCAATGACATTTCAGTTGGTGGAAAAATATGCATGGCAACTTCGACCGAAAAACTCCATTCGTACGATTTTCGGTCTTTGCGCATGCTTGTTGCGCAGGTGGTACCATAACAACGCCAAATTTTCCCGCCCGGAAAGCCTATATAAGGAAGGCGACCCCTAACAAAATGACGGGACTTGGAAGGGAGTCTCCGAAGATGCGAGTTCTGAACCGCACGCTCTTCCATCCGATTAGAAATTTTTATTTTTTTAAATTTTTGCAAGGGTATGATGGGTGGGATTTCTAGTTAAGATCCGAAAAATGAACGGATAATTAAATTCGAAAGTTTCCCGTAATTAAATCAAATAAACCTTGGATCAGTTCTCCCGTTGCCAGAAACTGTCATTGATTCGGTTTCCAAAAACTTGCCCAATAAATCAAATATTTCTGTTTTCGAATTGCCGGCTAAATAATTACGGACCCGAATGTCGGAAACATGCATGTCTCGGAAAATTATTTTCCTCAATCTCCAAATTCGCATGGGAAAAGTCCCAGCAACGATTTGCTCTAACACCAATGACATTTCAGTTGGTGGAAAAATATGCATGGCAACTTCGACCGAAAAACTCCATTCGTACGATTTTCGGTCTTTGCGCATGCTTGTTGCGCAGGTGGTACCATAACAACGCCAAATTTTCCCGCCCGGAAAGCCTATATAAGGAAGGCGACCCCTAACAAAATGACGGGACTTGGAAGGGAGTCTCCGAAGATGCGAGTTCTGAACCGCACGCTCTTCCATCCGATTAGAAATTTTTATTTTTTTAAATTTTTGCAAGGGTATGATGGGTGGGATTTCTAGTTAAGATCCGAAAAATGAACGGATAATTAAATTCGAAAGTTTCCCGTAATTAAATCAAATAAACCTTGGATCAGTTCTCCCGTTGCCAGAAACTGTCATTGATTCGGTTTCCAAAAACTTGCCCAATAAATCAAATATTTCTGTTTTCGAATTGCCGGCTAAATAATTACGGACCCGAATGTCGGAAACATGCATGTCTCGGAAAATTATTTTCCTCAATCTCCAAATTCGCATGGGAAAAGTCCCAGCAACGATTTGCTCTAACACCAATGACATTTCAGTTGGTGGAAAAATATGCATGGCAACTTCGACCGAAAAACTCCATTCGTACGATTTTCGGTCTTTGCGCATGCTTGTTGCGCAGGTGGTACCATAACAACGCCAAATTTTCCCGCCCGGAAAGCCTATATAAGGAAGGCGACCCCTAACAAAATGACGGGACTTGGAAGGGAGTCTCCGAAGATGCGAGTTCTGAACCGCACGCTCTTCCATCCGATTAGAAATTTTTATTTTTTTAAATTTTTGCAAGGGTATGATGGGTGGGATTTCTAGTTATGATCCGAAAAATGAACGGATAATTAAATTCGAAAGTTTCCCGTAATTAAATCAAATAAACCTTGGATCAGTTCTCCCGTTGCCAGAAACTGTCATTGATTCGGTTTCCAAAAACTTGCCCAATAAATCAAATATTTCTGTTTTCGAATTGCCGGCTAAATAATTACGGACCCGAATGTCGGAAACATGCATGTCTCGGAAAATTATTTTCCTCAATCTCCAAATTCGCATGGGAAAAGTCCCAGCAACGATTTGCTCTAACACCAATGACATTTCAGTTGGTGGAAAAATATGCATGGCAACTTCGACCGAAAAACTCCATTCGTACGATTTTCGGTCTTTGCGCATGCTTGTTGCGCAGGTGGTACCATAACAACGCCAAATTTTCCCGCCCGGAAAGCCTATATAAGGAAGGCGACCCCTAACAAAATGACGGGACTTGGAAGGGAGTCTCCGAAGATGCGAGTTCTGAACCGCACGCTCTTCCATCCGATTAGAAATTTTTATTTTTTTAAATTTTTGCAAGGGTATGATGGGTGGGATTTCTAGTTATGATCCGAAAAATGAACGGATAATTAAATTCGAAAGTTTCCCGTAATTAAATCAAATAAACCTTGGATCAGTTCTCCCGTTGCCAGAAACTGTCATTGATTCGGTTTCCAAAAACTTGCCCAATAAATCAAATATTTCTGTTTTCGAATTGCCGGCTAAATAATTACGGACCCGAATGTCGGAAACATGCATGTCTCGGAAAATTATTTTCCTCAATCTCCAAATTCGCATGGGAAAAGTCCCAGCAACGATTTGCTCTAACACCAATGACATTTCAGTTGGTGGAAAAATATGCATGGCAACTTCGACCGAAAAACTCCATTCGTACGATTTTCGGTCTTTGCGCATGCTTGTTGCGCAGGTGGTACCATAACAACGCCAAATTTTCCCGCCCGGAAAGCCTATATAAGGAAGGCGACCCCTAACAAAATGACGGGACTTGGAAGGGAGTCTCCGAAGATGCGAGTTCTGAACCGCACGCTCTTCCATCCGATTAGAAATTTTTATTTTTTTAAATTTTTGCAAGGGTATGATGGGTGGGATTTCTAGTTAAGATCCGAAAAATGAACGGATAATTAAATTCGAAAGTTTCCCGTAATTAAATCAAATAAACCTTGGATCAGTTCTCCCGTTGCCAGAAACTGTCATTGATTCGGTTTCCAAAAACTTGCCCAATAAATCAAATATTTCTGTTTTCGAATTGCCGGCTAAATAATTACGGACCCGAATGTCGGAAACATGCATGTCTCGGAAAATTATTTTCCTCAATCTCCAAATTCGCATGGGAAAAGTCCCAGCAACGATTTGCTCTAACACCAATGACATTTCAGTTGGTGGAAAAATATGCATGGCAACTTCGACCGAAAAACTCCATTCGTACGATTTTCGGTCTTTGCGCATGCTTGTTGCGCAGGTGGTACCATAACAACGCCAAATTTTCCCGCCCGGAAAGCCTATATAAGGAAGGCGACCCCTAACAAAATGACGGGACTTGGAAGGGAGTCTCCGAAGATGCGAGTTCTGAACCGCACGCTCTTCCATCCGATTAGAAATTTTTATTTTTTTAAATTTTTGCAAGGGTATGATGGGTGGGATTTCTAGTTAAGATCCGAAAAATGAACGGATAATTAAATTCGAAAGTTTCCCGTAATTAAATCAAATAAACCTTGGATCAGTTCTCCCGTTGCCAGAAACTGTCATTGATTCGGTTTCCAAAAACTTGCCCAATAAATCAAATATTTCTGTTTTCGAATTGCCGGCTAAATAATTACGGACCCGAATGTCGGAAACATGCATGTCTCGGAAAATTATTTTCCTCAATCTCCAAATTCGCATGGGAAAAGTCCCAGCAACGATTTGCTCTAACACCAATGACATTTCAGTTGGTGGAAAAATATGCATGGCAACTTCGACCGAAAAACTCCATTCGTACGATTTTCGGTCTTTGCGCATGCTTGTTGCGCAGGTGGTACCATAACAACGCCAAATTTTCCCGCCCGGAAAGCCTATATAAGGAAGGCGACCCCTAACAAAATGACGGGACTTGGAAGGGAGTCTCCGAAGATGCGAGTTCTGAACCGCACGCTCTTCCATCCGATTAGAAATTTTTATTTTTTTAAATTTTTGCAAGGGTATGATGGGTGGGATTTCTAGTTAAGATCCGAAAAATGAACGGATAATTAAATTCGAAAGTTTCCCGTAATTAAATCAAATAAACCTTGGATCAGTTCTCCCGTTGCCAGAAACTGTCATTGATTCGGTTTCCAAAAACTTGCCCAATAAATCAAATATTTCTGTTTTCGAATTGCCGGCTAAATAATTACGGACCCGAATGTCGGAAACATGCATGTCTCGGAAAATTATTTTCCTCAATCTCCAAATTCGCATGGGAAAAGTCCCAGCAACGATTTGCTCTAACACCAATGACATTTCAGTTGGTGGAAAAATATGCATGGCAACTTCGACCGAAAAACTCCATTCGTACGATTTTCGGTCTTTGCGCATGCTTGTTGCGCAGGTGGTACCATAACAACGCCAAATTTTCCCGCCCGGAAAGCCTATATAAGGAAGGCGACCCCTAACAAAATGACGGGACTTGGAAGGGAGTCTCCGAAGATGCGAGTTCTGAACCGCACGCTCTTCCATCCGATTAGAAATTTTTATTTTTTTAAATTTTTGCAAGGGTATGATGGGTGGGATTTCTAGTTAAGATCCGAAAAATGAACGGATAATTAAATTCGGAAGTTTCCCGTAATTAAATCAAATAAACCTTGGATCAGTTCTCCCGTTGCCAGAAACTGTCATTGATTCGGTTTCCAAAAACTTGCCCAATAAATCAAATATTTCTGTTTTCGAATTGCCGGCTAAATAATTACGGACCCGAATGTCGGAAACATGCATGTCTCGGAAAATTATTTTCCTCAATCTCCAAATTCGCATGGGAAAAGTCCCAGCAACTGATTTTGCCATAACAATGAGAAATTCGGTTGAACTCGACTTGATCGAGGCAAGCATTGCCAAACAAATTCTGAAATAGCTTATATTTTTTATATTGTATCGACTTTTTGTAATTGGATTGGACTTTCGTCTAAATTGATGAGCTAAAAACATCACTTCGACTCTCAGAATAACCCTCATGGTGTAATCAGATACTAATTAATACTTCGGGTCTAGTCTTCTTTAGGGAGATTGACTTTTCGGGAGATGAAGTTGGTTTGAGTAACCTTTATGGATGCAGCATCCACATTCTATTCTACTGTGAGTTTGAAGTGAATCAGTGTGGCAAGTTTGAAAATATGGATGTTTTGCTTTTGAAATTCTGAGGAGTATCAGTGTGAGTTTATTTGTTGAATGAAAATTATGAGTGAAAATTATAAGGTCCAGAATATAACATGTTGGAAGGACAAATTCATAGTTCTCTGATTTCAAAATAGGCCACTTCAGCACTTGACGTTCGAAAGAATGAGTTCCAAATATATTGAATAGTATTTCAAAAATTTTGTGAATAACTAGGTACATACTTTTGCAGGTTGCTATTCCGAGAAGTGTGATGCCTTCATGATATGCGTATTTTATTAAAATTAATTTAATTAATTTAATGAAGATAAGTTTTTAATGCGGCTAAACTAATTGGTTCTTGAAATCCCATTCTACTGCTATCATTTTCGTAATATAGTTTGATTCATCCCTGCTCAATCAAGTGATACCGATTTCATATGATCCTACAGACCAATGAATGATGGTTATAGAATTGCTTAACTAGAGCTAACCAAGACATCATTGTGGAATGCTCTTCGGCAGGGGAACTATGCCATTAGCGCGAAGCATTTTTAAACCACTGATGCTGGCGCCATGAAGTATAGTTTATACTATTTCATCTTCATTTGATCAGCATTGAGTCAGATTTGACGAAATAGCAGTTTTGTATTTCGAGGAAATACAAATTTAAAATTTGCTGTTGAGAATTGAGTAGGAACGTAGGCATGCGAATTCTTAAAACGTTATTTTATAATTGTCAATTCCCACATTGATGATACAGCAGAGAAAGCCCTAATGACATAGTTCTAAAGTTGTTGCATTGCTACTAAGTCCCTCCTGACTCAACGCTGATCATTTGAATCTTTAGAATCATATTGGCCGATAGCACAAGATTTTTAGGCATATCAATTGTTGTTGCCTTAGCACTGAACACTCTGCTATGTTTTACTGAAAATGTATGATTCATTTAACTTGCAAATCTCGTAGTCAAATAAGCCGCTATTGGTCAGTCGTATTCATACTAAACGACTTAATTTTTTGGACATGATTAGAGTCTTTGTGGCATTGCAATATTTGAAAACTCAATTCATTTGGTTCTAGAACTGAGTTGGAAGAGCGGTGATGATTGACGGGAATTGGTCCACCGCCATAGCTGTGCTCCGAATTGCATCTTATCAACTTTAACAAATATCTAATAGATCAATCCATTGGTTGGTCTGTGTTGTATATAAATCTAAGATCTACTTACAGCCTTATGAGTCGGGAATTTCATAAAATTCCATCACTCGGCAATTCTTGATAGGGATTTAATCCCAGAATTAGAGCATTGCTTGAGCAATTCTTTGACCTCCAATTACCATTGATTTCGAGAAAATACATCTAAAAATAGAATAATACTGTTAGGAACGCAGATTTGACTAGTAAATTCAATGTGGAAAAAAACATTGCTTATGAAAGTAATCTGTCATACCTCACTGGTTCCATTGTTCGATCCCGGCTGCTGATAGATAGGTTGATTGACCATATTAGTTTCGTCGCTTTGACGAAAATTGGCTTCAAATTCCAAGTCCGTGAAATGACGGTTTTATTTGCCTAAATAAAACAGGTAGGATCACTGGAATCCAAATCCGAAAGCTTCTTTTGTTTTTCGAGAATGATTGCTTGCCGTCATTATATGTATATGTATGTATACCTACAAAATATCAACGTTATTTTAATACATTTGTTTTAAGATGTTAACTTACACAATGGATTAACTATGGATATTCATATAAATCGTGAAATGAAGAATCTCTTGATTAAAATGTACATTTTTACTCAAAGGATCTTGCTATCCTTCATAATATGAGTTGGTTTGTTACTGCCTCAATTACTGCTTCCTCAGACACGAATGACAATTTAGTTGGTGGAAAAAAAAAAATGCATGGCGACTTTGACCAAAAAACTCATTTTGTACGATTTTCAGCCACTGAGCATGCCCGTTGCGAAGGCACTGCCATAACAACGCCAAAAGTTCTTCCCCTGGGAGCCTGTATAAGTACTGCGACCTCTAACAAACATGAGGAGACTTCTGAACAAGTCTCCGAATATGCGGGTTTTAAATCTCTCGCGATTTCATCCGACTAAAAATTTTGTTTTTCAAAAGTCATGAAAGCGTATGAGGGGAATGATGGATTTCCGAATTTTAATTCAGATCCGACAAACATCCGACAATTCAATCTGGAAGCTAATCGAAAATAAAACTATCAAATCTGGAACAATTATTCTTTTGACAAAACTGTAGAGTTTTCTGCTTCTGAATTATTGGCTCAATTATTAAAAACGTTATGGTCCCAAATGTCGAAAATATGCTCCAAGCGGGCACAGAATTCGCCGTCAATTTTTGGGAAATTATCTTTCTCGATCACCATATTAATATAGGAAAGATCATAGCAACGGTTTCAGTTGGTGGAAAAACATGCATTCAATGTTGAAGAATTTAAAAATTTTTAGTTTGAGAATTACCAGTTTAAGCTTGTTCGATGAATCATGAATGAATTGTAGGGTCTTAGAAATAAATTAACCTTCCTGGGGTGTTAACATTTTGTGACGAATAAGGTGTTTCTCTAGCCTGCCTTCGCCGTACGATAGTCTGATTACGGTACCCTGAGAGTCGTCCGGACGACGATCTCTACGGTGGAGTTTGTCAAAATTAAGCCGCTGGATGAGAGTCGACGGCGAGTTGAAAAGCCTTCGTGACGCGGGAAAGTCCATTCGGAAGTGCACCGGAAGTAAAACTACATATTTATAGTGACTTTAATAAACGGAATGTGAATTCCATCTCCGACATCGAAAATGAATCAATTCTACTTCTAGTCGAAAGGGAAGGCTAAACTCTACACTTTTTATTCGACCAAATTTCGTTATATTTTCGCTTACACCAAATTAATCATATAAAGAATCAGTAAAATGCATTTTTAGACTTCTATTTTATGAATCGTACTTCGAAGACTGTTGTGTGAGTACTTCATTGTCGCATTTATGGAAAAATGAAGTATTTCACACAGCAATTGAATATTCAATCTTCGTACATAATACTCCCTTCCCAGCGACTGGGAATTCGAGGAAGTGCTGGAATATCATAAAGAAAATTGACGAAGAAGCAAAACGTAGACTATGTACAATAAATTGGCAGAACACAATAAGTATTGAAGCAAATGTCAACACTGAAGTAGGCAAATTTCATTCAATGGCTAAGTAGACTCATTTCAGAAACTGTACCAATGAAAAGAAGAAGGTGAACTCAAAACAATAAATTACCAGTGTGGTTCAATCCACATTTGAAACCTTTAGAGAACAAAAAACAAAAAGCTTACAAATTATATAAAAAGCAAAACTCTACCACAAATTTGCAAAATTATTATGACATGTGCAACTAAATAAACACAGCCATTAATTCTGCACATGAAGAATATAATCGTAACGTCGAAACTGAAGTCAAATCATGCTCCAAGAATTTCTTCAATTATGTAAAAACGAAATTGAAAAATAGCAACTTTCTCCCACGAATGCATTTTCGACGGTACTGTAGGTGATAATCATTCTGAAATCTGCAAGCTCTTTGCAAATTTCCTTTTCAAGAAGTATACACTACATTCTCCGAAGAAGACCGAAGATGACTTCTTTGGTATTCATTCCTGAATTTTCCAAAAATATATCCGTAAATCAATTAATTACCTCCTCACGAAATTCTCAAAGCACTAAAAAAACTTGAATGCTTCTAAGGGACCAGGTCCAGACGGTATCGCTTCTCGGCCTAAAGGCTAAGATCAAAGTGTAGGTCCAGCTTGCAGTTGCACCTGTATTTTTAAAAGGAAACCTTTCATCACCTGAAAGGTTCTTTTAAAAATACTTTTTTGAGTTCATCACTTGCCCTTTTTTAGAACTTCTTTTTAATATGTCTCTGAAGAGCGGAATATTTCCCAACAATTGGAAATCCTCCTATTTGGTTCCGATTTTCAAATCAGGCACGAAATCAGCTATCCGCAACAATCGTGGAATTGCCATTATCTTTTGCATCCCAAAACTTTTTAGAATCTCTCCTAAATGAAAATATTTTTCAACAAGTAAACAAACAAGGCTTTTTCAACGGTCACTCAACAGATTCTAAACTTCTAGAATTTGTAACTTTTATTGTGAATGCAATGGACAATGGCAAGCACGTAGAAGCCCTTTACATTGACTTGAGTAAAGCATTTGACCGAATCGACATACCATTATTACTCTTCAAATTGCAAAAAAATTGGAATGGAACCTGGACTGTTGAATTGGCTGCAGTCATATATAACGCATTGCAAACAAATTGTTCGTTTTCAAAATAAACTTTCATACACCATCTCGGTCACCTCGGGGGTGTCTCAAGGCTCAGATTTAGGCCCACTTCATTTTATGTGTTCATAAACGACATTTCCTACATTTCCTACTTTAAAAAAATTCAAATACTCATAAATGCAGATGACATGAAGCTCTTCGTGGATATAAATATTTCTAGCGACGCAGAAGAATTCCAGAACGGAATAAACTTATTCAACACGTGGTGTAGCAAAAGCTTACTCCAACTTAACGTGAAAAAATGTAACTGAATAGCATTAAGCAGAAAAATTGAAACACGTCGTATGGAAATATTTTTTGGAAACCAAAAAGTAGAAACATGCAAAATAGTAAGGGACTTAGGCATTATCCTAGACTTTAAACACACTTTTGTAGAACAGTGCAATACTATTATAAGTAAAGCAAATAGCATGCTGGGTTCATTAAGAGGTTCAGCCACGATTTTCAAGATCCATACACCATTAAATTATTATACATTACATATGTAGTATGGAATCCGTACTGTGCCATACATAAAGAACGCATAGAATCCGTTCAAAAACAATTTCTTTTAAATGCCCTAAGGAAATTGAGTTGGACTGTATTTCCACTGCCAAATTATGCAAAAAATGGCCCCATTAATCGAATGATGCGCCAGTATAACTTGCATTGCGAAATCATTGGAATCACTATGTCTAAATAACAAGTAAATTCTCGTCTAAAAGACAACAGAAATAATGTATAGACATGTAAGTAAAACATTGTAACCATTGTATCTTGCGGCTGGGACCGCTGAAGAGGCAAGTGTGTGGTATCTTGACTCGGGTGCTACCTCCCACATGACCAATGATGCATCTGTCCTTGGTGAACTCGACGGATCCAAAAGTGCAACCATATGTTTGGCCGATGGAAAACAAATTAAATCGGCTGGTGCTGGTTCGGGTAAGATTGCCTGTGTGAACGGTGAAGGCAACCGAGTGAACGTAAAACTGGAGAACGTTTTCCATGTTCCATCGCTTGCTAGCAATCTGCTCTCGGTGAGTAGGATTGCTAATCTTGGACTATCTGTGTTGTTCGAGAAGTCCGTGTGCAAGGTGTTCAAAGGAAATGAAGTGGTCTTGGTTGGTCAACGGAAGGGTGGCCTGTACCATTTGAAGCAGTTTCCGGATAGTGCATTGTCGGTTGTAGCGAAGCATAGTGATTCGTGTGAGCATCTATGGCACCGTCGCCTGGGGCATCGAGATTTGAAGGCTGTAATGAAAATAGTGCATGAGAATCTTGGTCATGGTGTGAAGGTAAGCCAATGTGATGTGAAATCGGTTTGTGGACCGTGTTGCGAGGGGAAGATGAGCCGGGAATCGTTTCCTAAGGCGTCGAAGAGTCGTGCTAGTGAAATTGGTGAGCTTGTACACAGCGATTTGGGTGGTCCGATGGAAGTGACAACACCGCGGGGCAATCGCTTCTATATCATTCTAGTGGACGATTACAGTCGTTATTCAGTGATTTACTTGCTTCAGCGCAAATCGGATGCAGAAGAGAAGATTCGTGAATACTGCCGTTTGGTGAAAAATCAGTTCGGACGTTACCCCAAGTGCATCAGATCGGATGGGGGTGGTGAGTATTCTGGCGGTAGCTTGAAGAAGTTTTTCGCGGATAATGGCATTATTCATCAAGTGTCGGCACAGTATTCGCCACAGCAAAACGGGGTGGCTGAACGGAAGAACCGATATCTAAAGGAGATGATGCGATGTATGCTGGCTGAGTCCGGTCTGGAGAAAAAGTTCTGGGGTGAGGCGATCAACACTGATAATTATTTGCAGAATCGTTGCCCATCGTCGTCGATCGACTGTACACCGTTCGAAATGTGGAACAACAAGAAGCCATCGTATAATCATCTGAAGATTTTCGGTAGTGAAGCATATGTGCACGTTCCGAAGGAAAAACGGAAGGCTCTGGATATGAAGTCTGAAAAATTGATTTTTGTTGGTTATGCTCAAGGGCGAAAAGCATATCGTTTCTTGGATGTGCAGACGGGCCACGACGTCACGATCAGCAGAGACGCAAAATTTCTGGAATTGTGCAGCGTGAAGGAAACCGTTCGTACGTTTCCAGCTGCAGGGCCTCCACCCGCAGGAGGAGTTTTTCACGTGCCGCTGGCGATACCTTCGGATTTACTGGACCAGAAAAAAAGATTCTGAAGAAGATTTGGAGTCCAATAGTGACTTGGATTCGACGATGTATGGTAGTGCTTCTAGTGAAGTTTCGCCGCTTCGAGGTTTTCCGTTGGACGAAATTTCAAGGCGTTCAATGCGATCAACGAAGGGTGTTCCTCCAAACAGGCTGATCGAGGAGATTTTTTCAGCTGAAACTGTAACCGGGGATGAAATGGAACCGAAGAACTTTAAAGAAGCACTGAGCTGTGAAAGAAAAGAAGAATGGAAAGCAGCTATAAAGGAGGAGCTCAAATCTCATTCGGAAAATGGAACGTGGGAACTGGTTAATTTACCTGAGGGACGCAAACCTGTCGGTTGCCGCTGGGTTTTTTAATTGAAGCGGAACGCAGCTGGTGTGACAACCAAATACAAAGCTCGTCTGGTAGCTCAGGGATTCTCCCAGAAGTACGGTGAAGACTACTATGAGGTTTTCGCACCGGTTACCATGCACACAACGCTTCGACTTCTGTTGGCAACGGCGAGTAGGAGAAGAATGAAGTTGAGACACTTTGACGTGAAAACCGCCTACTTGCATGGCCAACTTGATCAAGAGTTGTACATGGTGCAACCACCTGGACACGTGGTAAATGGTAAGGAGAACATGGTGTGTCGCTTGAGGAGGAGTATTTACGGACTGAAGCAGTCCGCTAGGTGCTGGAACAAGCGACTGGATGCTGTTCTCCAAGACATGGGTTTTAAGCAAAGCACAGTTGACACCTGTTTATACACGAAGATAGTGAAAGGGAAGAAGATCTATTTATTAGTTTATGTTGATGACATTCTCGTTGGTTGCAAAGAAGAAGTGGAGATTGAGGTGGTGTACCAAGCTTTAAAGAAGCAATTTGATATAACGGATTTGGGAAATGTGAGTTACTTTCTTGGCTTGGAAATAAAAAGTGAATCCGGTGGATACAGTGTGTCTTTGGAAGGATACATTGACAGACTGGTGGAGAAATTCGGACTTAGTGATGCAAAAGGTGCGAACACTCCGATAGAAACTGGATATGTGAAGGTTGAGGACAAAAGTCCATTGCTGTCTGATGGGGCGAAGTACCGAAGTCTCATCGGTGCATTACTGTACATAGCGGTCTGTACTCGACCGGATGTGGCAATAAGTGCATCTATACTTGGTCGCAGAGTTAGTTCACCAACAGAGGTGGACTGGGTGGCTGCAAAGTGAGTCGTGCGCTACCTGTAGGCGACTAAGGATTGGCGCTTGCGGTATGACAGTGCTGGTGGTGGTGACTTGGTCGGATTTTCTGATGCAGATTGGGCTGGTGATATTCGTACCCGGAAGTCTACCACTGGTTTTGTGTACATGTTCGCTGGTGCCGCAGTTTCGTGGTGCAGTCGAAAGCAAACGAGTGTTACTTTGTCTTCGATGGAATCGGAGTATGTGGCGCTTAGCGAGGCAAGTCAGGAGTTGGTATGGCTTGTAAATCTGCTCGATGAATTGGGAGAACCATGCCAAGGGCCTGTAACTGTGCTAGAGGACAATCAGAGCTGTATTGCATTTGCGAGCTCCGAACGAACAAGTCGTCGTTCGAAGCATATTGAGACCAGAGCCCATTACGTTAGACAGTTGTGCAACGACAGAGTACTGTGCCTCAAGTATTGTCCGACGGAGCATATGGTAGCAGATGTGCTTACAAAACCACTTGGTGCGGTTAAGCAGAAGAGGTTTGCCGAAATGATGGGATTGTTTTCAAGTGGTAGCAGCATTGGTTGAGGAGGAGTATTGGAGCAGCAAACAATAGTGCCACCACTAGTGCATACGCGCGGAGCGTATGCGTCCCTATCTATACGTCAGCTATTCAACACAAGGTGGTAGAGTGTGGTGTGCAAAAGCACCTCTTCTTTTATTCGTAAATGTGCTCTCGATGTGCTAGCATCTTAAGTTAATAAAGTATACTTTTACCTATTAAATAACTAAACTTGGCGTTTCTATTTCACTGTAATCCTATGTCCATCCTCCCGTTTCCCCCCCCGCCCATCCCCTCCTCTCCTACCCACTTCCACTCCCTTCATTAAATGCCATACCATATGCCTCCGCACCTCCCCGGCCTCGCGAATCGGCCCCACCCCCCCCCTCATCTCCTCATATCTCTCCCCCCCCCACTTCTCCCCCCCACATTGGTTTTTGGTCAATTTTTACGAGATAGATCCATTTGATGTCGAGTAACCGGCCATTCTCTATGTACACGTTTCAGTGACTCAATTTCTTTAATAATCAATTACGGCGCCGGCCACGTCCTTGCAATCAGGTGGGAAAGGAAAGCTAGTTGACCTTTTTTGTTTAGGGGCCGATTTTACCTCTGCATCGCCACAAAGGTCACAGGAAGGAGGTTTTTCTATGTTAGTAGGGTAGGGCTCGATGGATCAGTTATTCAACCTTCATAAGTGATGTGAACATATAATATATGTGAACATATTATATAATTCAGGGGACAAAAAGGATTACAGTTACCTGTTTCACTCAGCGTTTTTAAGAGCACTTACCGCCTCTCAATTGTGTGAAAATCCTGTGCTGAGTCCGACTGGTTGGCGTTCTGCTTCTTCTAAGGTATCTAAATGATGCCTATCCAAACCCGCCATGCTTGTCACATATGGCATTGCAGGTGAACGAAAATAGCATTGTATCTCGAACTTAACTCCTCCAACCCAGCAACTTCGATGCCACATTTTTGTTTTCTTCAGAATATCCACCTGCTCCGGCGAATGTTTGATCAAAATTTCCTCCACTGTCGCCTTTCTTGGCTCAACCGGCTTGCACCTGTCTACTAAACACAACTTTCGGCATCGCTCCAGGACTCGGAAAAATCTCTCCTAAACTATGTTCGGCAAATGTTCGGCAAACTTCTCGTTGAACATAGTTCCGAAACGGACCCATTCCATAACCGACATGGCTTTGCTGTAGATACAGTTCTAGCTAAGGGTCAAACTTGAATCACTCCGATATTGTTTTGTAATCTTTGGATATTTGAGTTCGTTTGTGTACAACAATAACTGGAGAACGAAAATTTTTAAACAACTGATTAATAGAAACAAAAACTGCATTCGCCAAATCGATAAAGAAGCTGTACAACGCTCCTGTTCAAACATGAGAACAAAGCTTCGTCGAACAACTGATGACGGACCGTATTCAAATGTTCATTATTTTTTTTTAAAGTAAAAAGACGTGCCTTCAAAAAAAATCAATCAGTTTTCCTTTCTATAACAAGTCTTTTTGTTATGGCCCTTAAAGAAAATTCCTTTTTTTTGTAATACCCCGTTATGGTTTTGGTTGCCATCTCAGTGCTAATGGCGTAGGCTCACCCATCGCGAGAATTTCACATCACCGAGGGGAGGAGAATTAATAGATATTGTTGAAGTTTCTGAGGAAATGGTTCAACATGAAATTCTGACTTGTTGCATTTTGGCAAAATGACGGATAGCAGCGTCTTATTGCGTATTGCGTAACCTGCTTTGATCTCTCAGTTTGCAAACGAGAACAAAATCGCTCTATATAAGTTATGGATCTTTCAAGTTTATAGAAGCATAAACATCGAAGAAAAATAGTTAAGCATTCGAGGTTTTCGAGTACAAAATGATGCACGTGCGTTGCGTGCATACTTTTTTTTTTTTTTTTTTTGTTAGGTTACTAGCTGCACGCTGAATAGCGTCGAAACCTCTACACTAGGCCTTTGATGATAGAATATATTACGTAAGCCTTTTGAAGTAGTTCACCAGCCGTACACAGGCAATGGCACCCACGAAGACGCTGTTATGAACTAACTCGGAAGGTTACGTTAGAGAGGGTGGGAAAGTTTAATTTTTTATTACAATTTGTTAATATTAGTTAATTCATTATTGATCATTTTGGTCAGTGTTATTAAGTTTCCGTGGAGTTTTTCGTTCTTTAGTTTTATTAGGATTTTCATTATGTTTGGTTATTAACACATATGTTTGTTGTTAATATATAATTTTGGTGGTTTATTTTATGTTCTTAGGTATTGTTCAATAGGGGTTTAAATATTGTTTAGCAAGTATTTTTATTTATTTTTAGAAGATGCGCTTCTGCACCTCAGAACCAACCTGGAAAGAAAAGCGTTGAGACTGAATTTAGTTCAGTGAGATCAATTTTTATAGTTGTGAGATGTTTGTGATTCATTGGAACTCATTTAATGGAATTGTTTTGCTTCACTGTTTACTTAAATGTTCAGTTTTGAAAGTAAGTTATGTTTCATTGTATTTTAATTTATTTAATATATTGAGCAAATTAAATAGTTATTTGGTTACCTATTTATGTAATGTATTCCATTAAGTCAGTACTATTAGTTTTATTTGAGGATTGTAGTTTTTTTTTTTTGAGTCGTAGTCAGCTATAGGATTCACTTTTCAGTGGCAAAAGATAAGCTTCATCGCGTCTATTCCTTATCTCCTAATATTAAATTATCGAGATTGAAGCCGTTCTGAGATTGTTCTTTGGAGTGAAACATACAAAATAAGTTTGGCGCCACTTATATAGTTTTGAAAAAACTTCTACTCCGTGAATCCAACAGTCGAGTTCCTATGAATGTTGATACTTATGGATACATTGTTTATTATACTATTGGTACCTAGCTATCTGTTTTAAAGCATGATTACGGCTCGTCCTGTAAAGGAATGCTTCAAAAAAGTGTTGCATCTAAGAGGAAATCCCACTTCATTATGGCTGAGGAGCGAGCCCCACCAGACAGCATCACAATTCCAGATTTCCAGACAGGACGTCCGTTGGATCACATCCGTAAAATTAGTGCATCAATGCCAGATATGTGACGTGGCATAAGATAAAAATAGTCAACATGTTATACCATCACGTCGGAGTATGTCTTTGCTTACCATCCCAATACGAATGGCGTAGGCCCTACCATCGCGGCCAGATCACATACTCAAGGGTAGGGAAAATGATGCACGTGCGTTGCGTGCATATTGTATCTAAAAATTCGTGATTTCAACGTCGTTGACTGATGAACCCGAACCAAGTTGCAGAATAACCAAGCATCAAATTTTATTACAAAACAGGAAATCAGACAGTGTAATATCAAGTGCTTAGATTTTAATTCAACATTGTAAACCATATATCAAAACCAACAAGAATGACCAAAAGGTTGAATAGTCGCAAATAAAGAAACAAACAAACAAACAAACAAAGAAACACACAATCTAAGACAAAGCTGTGCTTTGTTGATCTATTAAAGGGCGATACGGTCAAAATTTGATCAATATCAACTTGACGTATTTCTTTCAATTTTGCATTTAAAAAACCTGAACACCCCTCATTTTGAAGGTGTGTGTATGTAGAATGTTGCTCCTATTTTGATTTTGGAATTCACTCTTCAGTTGTCAAAATGCCGTCCAAGCAAGAAGAGCAGCGTATCGCGAAAATCCGAGCTACTCGCACGCAAAGTTGGCAAAATCGCTAAAAGTTGCCAAATCAACCGTTACAAATGTAATTAAAGTGTTTGGGGAACGTTTGTCGACAGCCAGGAAGTCTGGATCGGGGGGAAATCGAAAACCGGAAGCCGCTGAGACGACAAAGAGAGTTGCCGGTAGTTTCAAGTGAAACCCTAACCTATCTCTCCGAGATGCCGCAAATAAGCTGGGTGTATCGTCTACAACCGTGCATCGAGCCAAAAAACGAGCCGGACTATCGACTTACAAGAAGGTAGTGACTCCAAATCGCGATGATAAACAAAATACGACGGCCAAAGCGCGATCCCGGAGGCTGTACACGACGATGCTGACAAAGTTTGACTGCGTGGTAATGGACGACGAAACCTACGTCAAAGCCGACTACAAGCAGCTTCCGGGACAGGAGTTTTATACGGCAAAAGGAAGGGGAAAGGTAGCAGATATTTTCAAGCACACGAAACTGTCAAAGTTCGCAAAGAAATATCTGGTTTGGCAAGCCATCTGTACCTGTGGCTTGAAAAGCAGCATTTTCATAGCTTCCGGGACTGTCAACCAAGAAATTTACGTGAAAGAGTGTTTGAATAAACGTCTGCTGCCTTTCCTGAAGAAACACGGTTGTTCCGTACTGTTTTGGCCGGATTTGGCATCTTGCCATTACGGTAAAAAGGCCATGGAGTGGTACGCCGCCAACAACGTGCAGGTGGTTCCCAAGGACAAGAACCCTCCCAACACGCCAGAGCTCCGCTCAATTGAGAAATACTGGGCTATTGTCAAGCGGAACCTAAAGAAGACCAAAAAAACTGCTAAGGACGAGCAGCAGTTCAAGGCAAACTGGCTTTCTGCGGCGAAGAAGGTGGACAAGGTGGCTGTACAAAATCTGATGGCAGGGGTCAAGCGTAAGGCCCGGCAATTCGGATTTGGAAAAGCGGAAGCCTAACTGAATATTTTTCCTGAATTTTATACTAATTGAACTTGAAAAAGAAATTTAATTTGATTTTTTAAATAAACGATTTCACCGATTTAGACGCGTTTTCCCTTGACCTAATTTTGACCGTATCACCCTTTACATACAAATTTGATCAAAACTTAATCAAATATTTTTCATATCAATTCATTGATTGGCCTGCATTGAATGTAAATCGGAGTTCTACTTACAGCCATTTTAGACGAAATTATATATTTTTGATCGAGATTCCAGAATACCAATCATCGTAAGAGTATTGATTGGAAAATTCTATGACTCCAAATCCCACCGATTTCGAGAGAATACATCTAAAAATAGAAAAATACTGTTAGGAACGTGAATTTTATATGAATTTTGTTGAGGAAAATTGCTTATGAAACTAACCTATCATTCTTCGCTGGTTCCATAAATGGATTGGCCATATTATTTTCGTCGGTCAAGTACATCAGCTAACGACCAGAGTTGATTCCAACACCTTGTAACGACGGGTTTCTTTACCTAAGAAATAGGTAGGATCACCCGAAGTGAACGCTAGTCTGACAGCATCTAGTTTTTTTCTCTCAGAATGAGCGCTTGCCATCATTATATGTAATACCTACAAAATATCAACGTTATTTCAGCACATTTATTTTATTAGGTTTACTTCTTCAATGGGTGAACTGTGAAGATCCATAAAATTCCAACTCCAAAAAAAAGTAAGAATCACCTGATTGTCTTAGAGAGAGAAAATTTTATGTTTTTTTTTTTTCACTCCAAGATTTTTCTGTCCTACACCTAATATCAGTTAGTTTGTTACTGCTGTTTCAACAAGGCAATTAGGTTGCTAAGATGGGTATAATGCAACGTAGCAACAACTCGATCGATGTAGCGTCTCTACAAGCGATAAAACTGGTTACCTTCGATTATTGCGGGTCATATTGATTTGCGTGCGTGTGATAATCAACGTGTATCATCTACCTTCTCAATATTGTGAATTGCAGTTGTGCTGCTGCATTCAAAAGCTGGCGCACAACTATGGCATGATTAAAGAATTTGGTTCATTATTCGCCATATTTGAATGGCCAACGTCCAACAGCACTGCAGTTTTGTTTAGAAAGATGTTAATCAAGTGCTTCTCAACTACAGAAGACGGTTCATTTTGACAGAATATTGTTTGCCGGAAAGATTTCAAACTACGAGTTCTAATATAATTCGAATTGATTACAATGCTAAAAACTGATATTTTTCTTTAACCAACATGGGATTATGCGAATGCCACAAGGCGCGCGTAGACCTCTAATAAGGAAAGGCCATCGAATCAGAGTGAGGGCGTTTTATATATTACTTAGGGGGTAAGGGCACAGGTATAGTAATCGAGATTTTCAGTCTCGGTCTGGTTCATCTCCCGTCGTGGTCATTTAAACAGCTTTTTGGTGAATCCTGGACTGTAAGCTTTTTAGTGGAATTCCTGTAACTATAAAATGAGAAGAAAGATTAGTAGTTTCCATTTAATTTCAACTACTTTTATTGTTTCTCTTGACAGCTACGTGTATTCCGTCTACAATGTGCAGACTTCTTCAGGGTCATGTACTAATATGAAGCATTCTCTTTATAAGCTACTAGCTGAACCTGGTGCGAGCCTTGCAACGCTTGCAACTAAATGAATAAAAATTCAATGGAACTGGTGCTTTTATGTTTTTTAGGAATAAGTTTTGTTAAAATATTTTTGCAGAAATTTCTGTTTAATTTGTAAGGGAGCTCCCCCTCTTTCAGACAGAGGAGGAGTCTCGAATCATCATAAGAACCTTCTTTGGCCCCTAAAACCCCTGTATGCAAATATTCATAACAGTAGGGAAAATTGTCATGTTTGGTTCCAATTTGTGTTTCATTTGTATGAGAGCTCGTTCTTCCAGAAGAAAGAGGGGTCTCGAACCACCGTAGAAACATTTCTCGCCTTTAAAAACTTACAAATGCCAAATTTGCTTCCATTTGCTTGATTAGTTTCTTGAGTTATGCAAAAAAAATCTCTTTCATTTGTATAAGAGCCATCGGTTTCTGATAGGCGAGGGGTCTTAAATCACCATAGGAACATTTCTTGTCTCCAAAAATCCCAACATGCCAAATTCGATTCCATTTGCTTGATTAGTGCTCGAGTTATGCAGAAATTTGTGTTCCATTTGTATGAGAGCTACTGGAACGTTCTTCAGAAAACATCAAGAAAATTCTACAGAGAACTTCAGGGATGTTCTGTAGAGAACTTCAAGGAAGTTTTTCAGGGAACTTCAGGGAAGTTCTGCAGAGAACTTCAGGGGAGCTCTTAAGAACACTTCAAGAACATTTTTCAAACAACTTCAAGGAAGTTTTTCACAGAACTTCAGGGAAGTTCTGAAAAGAACTTCAGGGAAGCTCTACAGAGAACTTCTGGTAGGTTCTTCAGAGAACTTCAGAGAAATCTTGCAGAAAACTTCAGGGAAGTTCGTTGGAGAACTTCATGGAAGTCTTTCAGAGAACGTCAGGGAAGTTATAAAGAGAACTTCTGGAGAGTTCTTCAGAAAACTTCATCGAAGTCTTTCAGAGAAAATCAGGAATGTTCTGCAGAGAACTTAAGGAAAGTTCCTCAGAAAACTTCATGGAATTTTTTCAGAGAACTTCTTGAAGTTTCTCCGGAGAACTTCAGGGAAGTTCCTCAGAAAACTTCATGGAATTTCTTCAGAGAACTTCCAGGATGTTTTTAAGTAAACTTCAAGGAAGTTTTCCAGAGAACTTCAGGAAAGTTCTTCAGTGAACTTTCATGGAAGTTCTGTAGAGAACTTCAGGGAAGTCCTTCAGAAAACTTCAGAGAAATTCTTCAGAGAACATCAAGGAAATTCTGCAGCGATCTTCAGGGATGTTCTGCAGAGAAATTCTGCAGGGAACGCTAGGGAAGTTCTTCAGAGAACTTCAGGGAAGTCTTTCAGAGAACATCAGGGAAGTTTTGCAAAGAACTTCTGGAAACTTCTTCAGAGAACTTCAAGGAAGTTCTGCAGAAAATTTCTGGAAAATTCTTTAAAGAACTTCAGGGAACTTCTTCAGAGAATATCATGGAAATTCTGCAGAGAACTTCAGGGATGCTCTGCATAGAACATCAGGAATGTTCCTCGGAGAACTTCATGGAGGTTTTTTATAGAACTTCATGGAAGCTGCTCAGATAACTTCGTGGAAGTTCTTCAAAGAACTTAAGGGAAAATTTTCAGAGAACTTCATAAAAGTGTTGAACTTCAGAGAACTTCAGGAAAGCATTTCAGTGATCTTCCATGGAAGTTCTGCAAAGAATTTCAGGGAAGTCCTTCAAAGAACTTCAGTGAAATTTTTCAAAGAACAAAGGAACTTTCTGCAGGGAACTCCAGGGATGTTCTGCAGAGAACTTAAGGAAAGTTCTTCATAGATCTTCAGGGAAGTTTTCCAAAAAACTTTAGGTAAGTTCATGGCAGTTCATGGAAGTTCTTCAGAGAACTTCAGGGAACCTCCATAAAGTTCTCTGAAGAATTTTCTTGAAGTTCTCTGAAGAACTTCCAAGAAATTCTCTGCAAAACTTTCATAAAGTTCTCTGAAGAACTTTCAAGAAGTTTTCCGAAGAACTTCCACAAAGTTCTCTGAAGAACTTCCATGAAGTTCTCTGGTGAACTTTCCAGAAGTTCTCTGAAGAATATCTCTGAAGTTCTCTGTAGAGTTTCACTGATGTTCTCTGCAGAATTTCCCTTAAGTTCTCCGAAGAACTTACATGAAGTTCTCTGAAGAATTAACCTGAAGTTCTCTGAAGAACTATTCTGAAGTTCTCAGAAGATCTTCCATGAAATTTTCTGGAGAAGTTTCCTGAAGTTCTTTGCAGAACTTCACTCAAGTTCTTTGCAGAACTTCCATGAAGTGCTCTGAATAACTCCCGTGAAGTTCTCTGCAAAACTCGCCTAAAGTTCTTTGCAGAACTTTCATGATATTCTCTGAAGAACTTCCTTGGAGTTCTCTGAAGAACTTCCATAAAGTTCTCTGAAGAACTTCGCTGAAGTTCTCTGGCTCTTCATAATAGCCCAAAATCTCTCTATCGGTCTGAGCTGGGGACAGTTTGGTGGGTTGAGTTCTTTCGGTATAAACTGAATCTCGTTGGTTTCATACCACTGTAGCACTGTTTTACTGTAATGAGAGCTTGCAAGATCTGGCCAAAACATAACAGGTTCATTGTGGGATCTGATGAATGGTAATATTCTCTTTTGGACTCATTCCGTTCTGTACAGCTCTGAATTAAACGTCTTATCGGTGATGAAAACCTTGGTCCTCCTACCGCAGCTACAGATGCCTTGCCGAATCATGTATTTACGTGCAAATTTATCTGCAAACACAAACTTGAATTTGGCAGGAACATCTCCCCGAGCCGTAGCCAAGTAAAATGTTTGCCCCGGTAGCTATTTGAAAGCGGCCTTTACATAGGTTTTATCATCCATGAAGAGACAGCCATTGAATTTTGTCAACACCTGATAATACAGTTTTCTGGCACGGATTCTGTTCTGCTTTTGATCCCTATTCGGTTGTCTACAGGCACGGTATGACTTGAAGCCTTCCCGGAGACGAATCCGTTGCACGATACTGCGTGCTGCGCGAAACTTTTTGGCGGTCTGAGATGTTGGGTTTTGCCTTAATGTTCTTGATGACTTTGACGGTTGACAGTACCCGCCCGACGCTTGCTTTGAGGCTTGCGATCCGTCGACAAATTTTCTCTGTACTTTTTCAAAACACGCCACACGGTATTTCGGGGGAAACCCAACACTTTAGCTAGTTTTGGCCCAGACCTCGAAGGGTGTTCCAAATGATTGCGCACAATTATGTTTCTTCTGTCTTCTTCCATTTTGTATTTCTATGAAACACGTTCGAACTGCACCGCGAAAAAAAACTTCTGATGTTGTTATTGTTATAGGGAACACATAAGATATCATAGTTTAAAAATCCGACCACTAGGGTCGCTGTAAGAATCAAAAATGTTTGTTCCAATACTAAATGAAATAATTCTGAACTATGAAGCGACCGTCTGGAAGACCATGATTAATCGAGTAAATTTCCTGACAACAATGAATTCATACATGATCTAAATATCAAAATACAGATATTACAAAAAGTTCACATGAACACTAGCGCCACATAGCGGATGAATTCGGATCTAATGTGTACACCATTCAAACAGCTCTGACCCATCGAATATCTTTTTTGAAGATGCCATCTTACTATATGTCAATAATCTCGAGATCCAGATTATACAGTAATTGTGCATGCACATTAGCGCCACGGAGTAAGATAATTCTGAACTGTTGAGTCGAGCTTCTGGTAGCTCATAATTTTGCAACTAACTTTCCTGAAAACAGTAAATTTATACACGATCCAGGTCTCAAAATACAGGTAATACACAAATTTCCATACACCTCTTCCCCCCCGCCGGCCCGGTTTTAAATAAAAATAAAAACCCCCCGGAAGCCCCCAACAAGCAAACATCTTTGTCAAAGACGCCAACTTGCTATATGTCAAGGAGCTCGAGATTCAGCTTATAAAGTAAGTTTACATGCATACTAGCACCACGTAGTGAGATGGGCTGCAAAATGGTGAGTAGATAGCTGGGATGGAGCGTGCGTCCTCGCAACATAGCTATGGTCCTCACAAGTTCCTACCTCATGCTTCCACGGGTCAAGAGATGACAAAGACCGCCAGCTAAGGGTTGCGTACTTAGCTGGTAGTGCAGCCTGGGCACTGTTGTCCTTCTGACTTCAGCTAGATTGAGGAGGTGCGTTCCGAGCGTCTGTCTACCAAGGAGGTGCGGCTCAAACAGCGTCTGTCCTGGCATCCAGCGGTTGAGTAAGAAACGCAGTATCGTGTCAACTATACATTAGGTGGCAGCCGCACCAAGGCGAGGTAGGCAGCGTGACCCCGGTTAAGTAGCATGCTGAAATCTTACTCTGCATCGAAAAATGGAAGTATTCTTTATACGGTATATAATCTCAGATCATCCATAGAATTCCCGGGTATTGTGTAATGGGTTTGAATTGTTTTCTTCCCCCGTGGCTATGATAATGCAAGTCCGTCTACAATTGCAGCAGGATCAGCAGACATGTAGACAAATATAATTGATATTATCATTTTATATTATAACATCCCTTCACAATATTTTTTATGCTATTTTCAGCTTCGCATTTGCATCGTTGTAAGTTTTGGCCCACCTAACTCACGTTAGGTATTTGAAAAGATAGGATGGTTTTTACCTTTTTTTTAGAGAGAGGAATATATACGACAAATTCTACACAAAAAAAAATCGTTTTGGATTTATTGAGTTTCCGTTTTTGGGCAGTAATCATATTCATATGAAATTTATTTGCCTAAATTTTCTTTGTTATTTTGCTAGGAGGCCAGGTGATCAATTTTATTTCATTATATCACGTTGGAATTTTCGCTATTTTAGAGTTTCAATCATCTAACATCGCAGCGGAAGAGGCAAATAGCGGCATTTAATTATTATATGTACATTATGTAGTATTTCTTTACAACATCGTATTATTTCCATCATATCATACCCTTCACATTTTCATACAAAAAACCTGATTTAGGTGGTATCTGGCTTAAACACGAAATATCCCTTCAATTTATGACATCTAGCATTCCATATATGTCCAGTATATAACGCAGAAAATTACAGCTGTGGTAGGCTTTTGAAAATTACGGAATCTGTGGTAGGCTTTTGCACTTATTGCTGAATGTATTTTTCATTTCCGGTTTGCAAATGGATTTTTTACCAATTCTGAGCTGAGCTGATTCATGCAGCACTGTGTGCCATTTGGCAAGTGTTTGATTTTACATTCAATCTTTGTCATTACTTCATCATAACATACAATATCATTATATTTGGTAATATTATTTTATTGATTTTACTTCATAGATGATATAAACATTACTTATTGTTTTTTTTTGCACATTTATCTTAAACTCCCTTCCAGTTAAATCTTCCCATTCCTAACTCGGTAGCAATAACTATTAAATCAGCAAACATAAAAGCGGATTACTGTTATAAATTCAGCATCAAGTAGCAAATAGTGACCATGGCAACAGTAAATTAAAATGTATAAATGTTAGTTTTGAAAAATTTCAATAGATTTAACAAACTTTTTCAGGATACCTCAAATCAAGGTTTTGGTGAATTGCTGCTATCGCTGAAAACGAACGAAAACGTGCTTAAGTGCCACTTTAACACTTTACAACATTTCTTGCATTTCAGGATCAACCGAATGAATATCATATATAATAGATACGAGTGCTTGTAGTATTTTTCATTTACACTATACACTATTATATAAATATTTCATGGGAATGGGAGGGACCATCAGGGCACCCGATTGAAGCACTCTGGATGGGGAGAGTGGGAATGCCAACTCCCCATTGCTAACAGTTTGTGAATAGAGGGCGGGCTCTTCTCCCCGCCCATTGGGGCATCCTCATGTTAGATAGCTTGCTCTTTCGACCAATTGTTCAGTCTTGTTGTTGGAAGGAGATTCTTTATATCCCTGTGGATACGTATAAGTGATGTTGCATATCGATCCACCCAACCCCTTATTGGCCCTTCATACAACGGCATGATTAGGATAATCAGTGGTTATTAAAGCTTGATCAAGTCTAACAGAGGGGAGAGCCCATTGCTGTCGGACTTAGTTTCCGTGCTACAATGGGTGGTAGTACATATCATACATCATCATACTAGCACCACGTAGTGAGATTATTCTGAATTTTAAAGTTTATCACCCCAAAGGTTTTGATCCACCAAACAACTTTGCCCAAGGAAGTAACTTCCTATATACGAGGGATCACGAGATATTTTCTGATGAAACAACAAAAGTCAATGCCCATATATCATTTGAGACCACCATCAAGGGATTCCGCGCATGTCGAGGGGTTTACTGTACTATGCTGTTTTTTTTTTGCTAAAATATGCTGCCTTTCAATGGTCATAACTTTTTTTTGGTCAAGTCGGATCGACACTTTTTCTTCTGCAAAGTTGTTTGTTCAAGTCTGAGGATTCTCCTTACAAATGCTTGTTGAGCATTTACATTCAAGCTGAGGCAGTTATTTGAGTGGTTCTCAAAATATATCAAAATTTCAATTCTTGATGCCAATTTGTGAAGAAAAATTGCAAATCGCATTAGGTCAAAATACGATATTCAGTGGTTTTGGGGACTCAATCTAACGGTGTGATTAATGGAGCTCTGGTTCTTAAAATCTCTATCGACCAGTGTTATTAAAACTCGAACCAAAACCAGGCCAAGTGATTTCTTGTATGTTCCTATTTTAAATCAAACTTGAGTTGTTTCGGAAGCGTTCCCCACCTCTGGACACGCATCTGCAGACGTATCCATCCAGTAAGAAGCGTCACCCAAGAACAGCCAAAAAGAGCTTCCAATCAATAAACGTTTGGTGTCTAAAAGTCTGGCTATTTTATATATTTATTATGCTTATATGTTGAACACCAACAAGAGGCAGATGGACAACGAGTTGGACGAGTTGGACAGATGGGACTGTTTTTCAAATCTAGATTTAGTGATCTGCTGCTGCTGCTGTTGCTACTCGCTGTCTGCACCATCCACCACATCGTCTCGCCTGTGCAGAGCAGGGGAAAAACTCCCCAAAGTGGCAACGCGTTGAATACACTTCCGCCGCTGCTGGTGGGAGACTTTCCGAATGGTGGCAATTTGGTTGCTGGAAGTGTGGGGAAATTTTTCCGATACAACAACCACCACCCTCGAAATAGCGATAAAACGATTCGCCGTACATGCAATGCATATAAGATGGAGAGAACGACGACGGAGACTGTGATGATGATAATGATGATGAGAAAAATCACATATCTCATGCCAACTTTAGCACTTCTTCATAGAAAAATGAGTAAAAGTTTATTTTATTTATTTTTTCTCTGTGCAACCCGTCCTTTTTATAATGATATTGCTCTTTGATGGAAATCGCGTTTATGTTATGAGTATTATGGTTTAAAAGGAGAGAAACAAAAACTAGCAGACAAGCAAATCACTCTCCGTAATGGATTCACCATCGCAAGAGTTGGGTGATTTCAATTTCTAGCGAAGAAGAATTTCGACGTTTCTTAGAAACCGATTTAATATCCCCTTTTGTTTAAAATTCAACAACGTGAATTTCCAATCTTAATTGATTATCGCTAAATGAAATACCCATCCCACAATGAAGCTCTAAAAACGTTTCCGTCATTCTTTATGGACCACAGATATATATATTTTTCACTCGAAGCCAACCAGGACAAGGCAGAGAAAAAAGGAGTTTTCTGCTTTTCGACTTTTGGCGCCAAATATCCTCGTAGAAGGGTCGTTTACACGCGCATTCACAGCCACCCATCCCGACGCATTCTGCTCGAATCACACTGGCTGCTTCCTTCGTCTCACACATCCATCAGTGAATCAAATCATCATATCGTACTACCAAAAATGAGACAACGTAATGCGGGGGCCAGACTCATAAAATAGATGGCTTTTCACCCCCTCCCCCAAAAACGATTGTACATATCATGTAAAGCGAAAGTAGCCAGACATCGAATTGTGTAGCAGTTAAGAACGCTGGTCCTTCGAAGGATATAAAAAACACATATTTTTACATCATACATAACAATTCCTCTATGAAATGTAATATTATTGAAAACCATGATCAAAACTGGGTATGAGGCATGAAAAATAGTCTTTGTGCGGTACAGACTTACAGCACCCAAGTAACAATTTAAGTTTTATTCCATCCGTATTGCATTCCTCCCGGTTTTGTTGATAAAACTACATTCAAAACTGTTTTGTCTACCAACACCTCCTCTATGCTTCTTTAAAGTCAAAATTTGTACAAAGTGGCCCACTCTTTAGATGGTTGTGAAAACAAGTTAATATAACCTTTATAAGATTACACAGATTCCAAAATATTCTAGTGATAGATGCTATGACCACTTGAGAACCTTCATAAAACCTTTTGACTGCCATAAAAACCAGCACGCGGCCAAATGGCCACAGCTGTCAAACTTAACTGTGATATTGTGGTTGGTTTTTGTTGTTCTGCTTTGTTCGATTCTCTGCTCTTCTGATTTATTTAGCAGTGAATAATATCGA
This sequence comes from Aedes koreicus, assembly GCA_024533555.2. Classification (NCBI taxonomy): domain Eukaryota; kingdom Metazoa; phylum Arthropoda; class Insecta; order Diptera; family Culicidae; genus Aedes; species Aedes koreicus. The sequence goes on along the minus strand of JAHHFK020002588.1, from coordinate 127,660 downwards.
AGAAAAAAGGTGAAGTGTTGCGGGAAATTTTGTTTGATAGGAAAATATCCAATACAAAGTATGTTTCCTTACAGCGTTTCATGCTCCAAATCATATACGCATTTAATTTTGTGGTGAATATAGGCACGATAAGAGCCGAAAATTAATGCGCCTCGGAAATTATGTGAGTTCACAACAACAAACATAAAATTAAAATAAATATATTCGATAAATAATCATGAATTTCTTGAAAATTGATTAAGTTCAATAAGGTTGTCTAAGAAATGCAGAAATTGGTCTCTGCTCTACAGTTCATTTTAGAACATTTAAAATTTGGTGCATTTATTTTTCCACATTTCAATTATTTCGTATATTTCAATATGGCGATTGGAAAAAAATCACAATTCTGCCATAAAGCCAAGTTATCTTCGACTACTTTAAAGCTATTTGATTATTTGGTGGCTTCCCGCAATGCCAATTTGCCGATTAATGCATTTACTGGAGGCAAAATGGTTTTAAAATGCCTTTTCAACTGACCATAATAAGATAATATGAATAAGTCCTAAAACGGCATTTCAAAACAGCATATTAAAGTCAGCATTCATGAAGTCGAAATAAAACCTTTGATAGGAGTAAAAAGAATTTGAGAAAACGAGGTCTTAAGATCGTTTTAAACAAGCTGTGTAGGTTCTCATAAACCTGACTGAAATATTGGCAGCTCTTGGTGTCATAATAAAACCAAATTGATTTCTAGTGGCTTTGATAAAACCATAATAAAACTTAATAAAGCAGGATGGTTTTGGAAATGTTGCTTGGGTAGTTTCGCTTATGCTGAATATCGTGCGATACCCCTGCGTACGAGCACTCATGTTGAGTACCCACTCTGAGAGCTCGTCATCTTGGTGGGCCTTGGGTTCGGGCTGATTTGTTTTAGTTTTATTTAAGAACTTTAAGGTGGCCTTTTTTATACGTTCAACAAGTTGCGAATCTCGAGAAGATATTGCTTTGTCGGTCTCACAGACCAGAGACTACGTAAACTTAAATTAACTAAAAAAGAATAAAATCAAACTCGCTGTAAACACTTCACAAAAAATTCACTCTTCCTATCGGGTACCTTTGGTACGTGTCTAGCAAAGACAACGTTTCACTTATTTAGAAAAAAAAACTTTCGAAACTACGCGATAACTTCTATTCTTCTGCCGGTATCGTTGCGAAATGATCGAGCTTAAATCTTCTTATGACCAAGAAATGTTGATCAAACAAGTTTCTACTATCTTTAAATAAAGATTTCTTTTGGCTTTTTTTCTTGATTCGTCAAGATGGTTATTTCAAAGTTCTGAGCCATTGTTGCATTTATTATTTTTATGTTATTCAGCTTAGCCGAGGCACAAACCAGTCGAAATGCAAAATAAATTTATAGCGAATCTAACCTAACCTATTTTGTTAATATTTACCTAATATAACCTAATTCAAAATAATTCACATTTTTTCCTTAAACTTAGATGGTAAATGCTCTATCACTCGAGGACATCGTGTTTGCCTGTTCCGTTGGATCATCTAGTCCAATAAGTATCCTCGTCGATTCAGGAGCAGAAGTGAATGTTATTGGAGGCAACGACCGGATTCAACTTAAACGAGAGGCACAAACAGGGGTAGCGATACTAGAATTCATTGACGAATCTTATAGAAAGTTGCATGCATATGGATCATATAATCCGATGATTGATGAGTGCACTATCAAAGCGGAAATCTCAATAACTGGATCCTCTAAGCCAGGACTGAAAGGAACAAGGTCATTGCTTGGAAGATCCACTTCGAGTGACATGGGATTGTTTCATGTAGGAAGCAAAATCAATTACTGTGAGAAAATGTCTATCGAAGAATCATTTCCAAAAATGCCGGGAGTCAAAGTCAAATTTAGCATCGACCATCAGTACCACCCATGAAAACCGCATATTATAATACATCAGCTGAGTACAGGTAAGAAACAAATTGTAACGATATACAAACACGTATGAATTGAAAGTCTTCACCCTAAACATAATACAAAAATTCAAATATTGGTTTATAATTGCAATAAAAATACCCTTATGGTGCTTACAGGGAGGGAGCCCGACGAAGACTACAAAAAATGCAAGCCGAAGGAACTATTAAAATGGTCACGTTCGCCCCTAGATGGATAAGCGGAATTTCCGCAGTGCCAAAAGGGAGAAGCGATTTTCGCCATGTGGTAAACATGCGTGCTCCCAACCCAGCAATTAATCGTGAATATTTCAGACTGCCACTACTTGAGAAAATACAAGTTAAGCTGCATGGAGCGAAATACTTCACGAAACTCGATTTACGAAATGCTTTTTACCACCTTGAACTGTCGGAAGAATCTCGCGACTAAACCACTTTCTTGGCGGAAGATGGTATGTACAGATTCACCGAATGACCTGACTCTAAACACAGCCAAGTGCGATTTTGATAGAACCAGGGTATAATTCATAGTTACAATCGATTGTTATATATACTAAAAATGAGTAGTTATAATTAAGCTGCTATATACCTTAAAAATGGTTATTTTAGTTGAGCGTGTTTGCGCTGTCGAAAAAGAGAATAACGTCTGTCATTATGATTTAAATACCTCGAATAAACATCAAAGGTGGCTCTTGTTTATGAAACTATTATCGAGTGAACAAGTAGTGTAGAACCGTAGTAGAACCGCCTCCAAAGCTCTGAAGACTCCTCAATTTGCTGAAGAACGTTCCACCTCACATTGCTCCACTTCCTCATTAAAACATAAAAGTGGCGACGAAGATAATTTGGATATAGGACTTAGTAGTGGAGGTAAGTTGAAAAGTTTCCGTGAGAAACGTTTTTGTCAGCATTTAAGGTGAGCGTAGACATAACGTTTTTATTGCGACAGTGCGACCTTATTTTTTTTTATTTTTCTCTTTGTGTTTTAGCACAAAGAACGGAAAAATTGTAAAGTGAGTATAAAATGGAAGGTGGAAATACTAAAAATATTAATTGCGTGCTTGTTTTTTGTGTCTGAACGAAAGGTGTATTTGGTGGTAACCACTAGTTTTTTGTTGATCTTTTGTGTAAATGGTTTAAAATTAGATTTGTGTTTGAAAGAAACGGGATTTCCATTATTCTACTTGATTCTTTTATTCCCATTTAGTAAAATTGCTCTGGCTCCCACTGTGTTTGTCAGTTTAGACAAAAAAAACAGTAATTCGTGATTCAACAAGTTTAAATAGTCCATTATTGGTTGTTTTATAGTACTTCTATTAAAACTTCAAAGTTACAGTATTAGATGGTTACATTTCTCCAGATCGAACGAAATCTCGAACCTTCCTCTTGATGGAGCCCATTAGCGCCTGCACAATGAAAACGGACTTTGACGCATTTGCTAGATGTCCATGACAGCCCCGTCGGTTTGTCGAAGTCGCTGCTTTGATATTGCCCAGTATTTTTCGATTGGTCGAAATTCCGGCCAATTCGAAGGATTCATTAGCTTGGGAACAAAATCGATCTTGTTGGCAACATACCACTCCAGAACCACCTTGGAGTAGCAGGCCAAATCGTGCCAAAAGATGACTTTGCCCCTATGCCTACGGATGAACGGCAATACACGCATTTTCAGGCATTCTTCGATGTAAACTTGCGATGTCATCGTCGAGAATGTGACGAATGGTTCCGTTTTCAGGCAAATCGCTTGCAAATCATGACCTTTTTCACGAACTTGTCGGCAAACACGAACTTGAATCTTCCCGGCACATCCTTTCGTCCAGTCGCGATAGAAAACTTTTGACCGGGAAGCTGCTTGTTTCGTCATCGATCAAAGTGCAGCCCTTATGTTTCGTGAAAACACGGTCGTTCAAGTGCCTTGCACGCTTTTTGGCCACGAAATTCTGCTTCATGTGCCGGTTCCGATGTTTACTGACTTTGTACGACTTATATCATTCCCTGGCATGGATGGTCCTCACCGTTTGAAAGTTGGCGTTGTACCTTCTGGCCACATCCCGGATCGAAAGACTGGAGTGTGCTTCAACGCACCTCAACACCTTGCTGCACAGCTGACTATCCCTGGTTCCAGTTTTTTCGTAGGGCCGCTGATTCCTTTCCACAATAAGGGTTTCTTTGTAGGTTTTGAGCACTCGACGAACTGTTATTTTCGGAATCTTCTGCACTTTAGCCAGCTTGGAACAGGACCACTCCGGATGTTCCAGGTGTTTGTGCACGATATTTTTTCTTCTTTCGAGTTCCATTTTACGTTATTTCTGAACGCGATCGACTACTTTGATCAAACTTGCACCAGTTGTTTTCTATAGAAGTGTTAACAAAACACTGTCAAAGATTTTCGTTTCCCAACACTAGAGGCGTGCTAGCGGCGCGTGAAAGGCGTACCAATTTACTTTAGTCAGCCTATAGTGGAATTTCATGTTCATCACGTATCCTTCTAAAATTAGCTTTATTTATAGTGGGTACTGCCACTTCTGCCTTAGATGTACTTACATTAGTTCAACTTACATCAGTACTTATAATCTATTCGGGTGTATTCGCGGGAAATTTACTCATCGGTACACCTGGAAATCACCAAACCAAAAGGAATCACAAATCAGCCACGTTTTGATAGAAGGTTGGCACTTCTCAGACATCACCAACGTCAGAATATATCCAGGCACCAACATCAATTCGGACCACTACACACTGTTGCGAAAGGCGCAAAATCGAAATCGAATTTTTTTTTACCCTAAAAACTACGTTCCTTGCTATAGTTTCTTCAGCAAAGTTTTTACATGAATTTGTCTCCATCTTATGAAGAAAAAATTATGGTGATTAATCACCCTAGTGAAGAGGAAATAGTTTTTTTTTTCTAATTTTTGCATATAATAATAAATTTCATTCGGCAAAGTTACACTCTTTAAAATAATTAAAATTACTAGCGATGTGATCCCTGTTGCACGTAAATACATTCAGACTCAAAGATAAACATGACTCACTTGTATGTTCTATTGGGGCCTGTTCATAATCCACGTAGACTCTATTGTGAAAATCTCTGATCACCCCTCCCCCCACTTAGACTTTTCTCCATACATTTTTTTTTGAAATTTTGTATGTAGCGTAGACTTTGGGCAATTTGCGTTGTGAGAACCACCTTAACTGGTCACTCACATCCAACTTATACATGTTCCTTACCAATAGTGTCGCACACTATGGTCACTATACGGTCAATGCAATAGGCCTACAGGACCCGATCGCCTCACGATTTAACCACTTCTAGCCAGTAGAAGCAGCAGAACAGCTGATAGATTTATTCAACAATGAACCGCCGCGTCCGGTTCACTTTAATCGTCAATAAACCGTTCGGCAAATGAAATAAATTGTTTGGTTCAGTGTCCGCAAACCAAGTTTTTCTAGTGAACATTTCACCGCGCGCCTTTTGAAGTTTCACCGGGTTGATCGACAGAATCACATCGTGTTATGTGCGCAAACACATAGATAATATGTGTTTATGTATTCCTTGAGTGTTTCAAAAATATTCGAATCAAGATCAGATAAGGGCTTGTAATGTTCCCCCTTAGAAAGGGCTTCAAATGGTGGGTTGGTGGTGCGACCGACCTCCGGACCTCACAAGTTCCTACCTCACGCCTGTACGAGTCCTATGATCTCAAAAGACTGCCTGCTGAAACATGGAGACGCTGGTTGGCGTAGCCTGGGCAATGTTGTCGTATTGACAATAGCGAAGTGAGGGGATATGACTGAAGATCGTGTACCTATTAATCAAGTTGTGTATCCATACCTGTAATTCATATCATATTATTTTCCATTCTCATTTGATTAATAATTTCAGCACTCTTTTAATCATCTTTGCCTTAAAATACCATTTGGAGCAACATGACAAGCATCAAAGCTTCGATTTCGTTTTCAGTATTTCAGCATAACATTTAATTTAATTTGCACTTCAGAACTTTAACTACTATATTCATTATATTTAAATACTGTGTTCAGTGGCATTATGGTAAGACAAGCCATTTATTTCAGAAATCATCAAACCGGGCTCTTCGATCACTGCAATTGCTCTCTTTGAAATGTAACTAGAACGGTATAAAGAAGAATTTTAACGACATGTCTTATAAAATAATATCTTTTATGATGATGATGATGGCCCCGCCCTTACCCCTACAAAGGTTTGAGCAAGATGATTTTACCTCTAAGATAATTAATTTGGTAACAATTCAAACCAGTTATGCAAAAAAAAACGAACTGATTTCATCTACAGATATAAATTTCTTCAAAAGTATCCATTTGCTTCACAGCGACATAATCGTGAAAAGCTTTTATGTTAACCACAAAAGTTCGCAAGTATTCCCAGCGATCAGGAAATTCTGTTGCAATTCAGATCACAGAATCCAGTAAAAGGACATTATCAAAAGACAAGCCAATATCCGATCCTGCCCGCTACAGAGCCAATGCGGTTTAAACACACTAATAAACCCACCAGCTTAGTTTAGGGCTGACCAAGAATATCTCACCAGGGATGTCAAGAATGCTTCCAAACCGAAAAAATCCTGGATCGGCATTAGTAAAACTTTTACTTTCCACCACAAAAGAATTGACGAAGAATTGCACGACATTCAGCCAGACAACTCGCTACTATTTCATAGTACCATCTAAAGCATCAAAGGTCAATTTTTTTTTAACGAATTCAAAAAGAAGTCCATCATATCTGTATACCGCGCTCGAGGCTCAAACAATTGTAGACTACTTTCTTTATTTTTTTTTAAACTAACACAACATTATACAAATTTCCATCATCATCACTGTGACGAACAAAATAGTGAGTATTGTAGTATTGTAAACGTGAAAAAATAAAATATAAAAAATAAAATAGCCAACTCATTATAATCCGTTTGTTAAGAACTTCGTCAGATACATTCTTCATTTTTACAAAAAAAAGCAACATAAATGTACAAGAAATGGTCTACACAAAATAGTACATTTTATAATAGTAAAACATCGTCAGGTACAATCTTCATAAATATTTGAAAAAAAAATTTTCGCTTGCTGCTCAGAATACAGTTTTAACGTGTGAAAAACATTGTCTTTTAAATTCTGAAAGTGTTGGTGCACGTTTAATGTGTCTTGGCATCGAATTGAAAACATTTATTCCTTTAAAATATAATGAGTTTTGTGAAGCACATGTCAAGAAATAAGGTGTTCTTATTTCATCCGCGTTTCTAGTATTAGGTGCGCAACTAAGTTCTCGCTGTTTTTTGGTGAAACAGGAACTTTATTTTGAAAACAAAGGTTAAAACGAAAAATTATTACCCATCCCACCCCCCACCTTTCCCCCCTCTCTCTCCTAAACCGTAAAAACAATATCAAGATAGATGTACATTTTTTTATTCTCCCCCAAACAAAAACCAATTAGATATATATAAAAATAAAAGAAAAAGTACACACGAGAGAGGCCGCGTCCCTCCCAACAAAAAAAAAAAAAAACGGACGGAGCAAAATCAAAAAAAAAAGAAGGGGGGGGGGGGGACCCCCCCCCAAGGGTTTTCAATAGGGTTTCACCGGTTTCCCACCCCGAGGGCGAGCGGTGTCATCCTGAAGAAACACTTTTTCGTGTCTGTGCTCGTATTGTGGCCGTTTTTCGTGCAGTGCTCGGCTCAATCGCATCAATTCAAGCCAAACACTGAATTAGGTCCTAAGTAGCAATATAAACAAAATCGAGTTGAATATCGATTTGGATGGAAAGCCATTACTTTTTTATGAATCATTTTGTAATTATGCTTTAAGATAAACAAAAATTGAAGATACGACTCGATAACAAAACGTCCAATGTACCTTCCGTCTTATATCGCACAGCTCTGTACATGGGACTTTTGTCAGCCACTTGTCCAATGTACAATGTTTGTCTAAAATTTTGACAGATGCACATAGGACCCACATTTCGCCTTCTAAAAACGCGTGTTCTGATTGTTCAAAAAATGAAAACAAACTAAAAGTTCTTCGTTCGGATGGATAATATTCAACTACTTCAAACAACATTTGTGTCAAATCGAAAAAATAGGATCGAAATTTTTTTTTTTTTTAAGTCGTAATTGCAACTCAATCGTGTAATCTTTAATTTTTGTATGATTTTTAGCGCAAACGCCGTCACGACTAAAAAGAAAATGTTGCCTTTGGTGTTTACGGTGATTCTAGGTGTGTAATTGATACATTTGTTACTTAGGACCTATTGCATTTGCATTTATACATTGGACCTGTTAGATTGGTCTTTTGTCAAATTAGAATGTAAATTGGGCTATTGTGATTGCGGTATGCACTAGTAAAATAATGTTCGCATTAGATCTTTATTAGCTTTATTTTTGTACTCTTGTACCCTCTAATTCTTGCAATTAGCAAACAGTAACCCCTCATATTTGAGAACTGCATCATCTGGCTACATTATAATTCATTCGGAAAGCTCACAAATCGACACAAATCTCAATCAATAAAGGACCAATGCATCTTATTTTCTAATTTAGGCTTTGCTGCGTGGCAGCAGGCAAAGAATAACAACATCAGATGCGTTGGTCCGTTATTGCACGGTTTTGCACGGTATGCTAGCTTCATCAATTTTTACGAAAATTTCACACATTTATGCCTGTTTTCAAACCTATTTGCTGGGTGGAATACAAATTGCCACTGTTATGCACACACTCCTAGGAGATCCCCTAAGGTACTTAAGTAAGTAAATTAAGTATGAAAAGAATGATTTGCGTGATATGTAAACCAGCAGTTTTGATTTTATATATGTGGGTCCAAAACTTTTATCAGGTCATATAGTTTGTACACTAACCCTATATAGTCTTGCCGTTTACGCTAAAGAACAAGTATTTCTCGTACCTAGTGCACCTGTTACAATAATCCCATTGAATAAATATGTAGCCAGTTGCTGGGGTTCTCTAATATAATAGACTAATTTTTGATTGAATGTTTGCTAATTACAAAGATGAGGCGGTACAAGAGTACAAAAATAAAACTAAAAGGGAGCTAATGTGAACGTTATTCTATTAGTTCTTATCGCAATCAAAAAAGTCCAATGTACACTCTAACTTGGCAAAAGACCAATCTAACAGGTCCAATCTACAAATGGAAACGCAATAGGTCCTAAGTAACAAATGTATCAATAACACAAGTAGAATCATCGTAAACTTCAAAACCAACATTTTCTTTGTAATCTTGACGACGCTTTACGTTGAAAACCATGCAAAAATTAAAGATTACATGATAAAGTTGCAATTACGATTTAAAAAACCAATTTAAATTTTCAATATTACTTTTCTCTATTTGACACAAATGTTACATAGGACCTAATGCAATGTTTGGCATGAATTGAGTTCGATACCGTTCCTCGGTAATGGTTTCGTTTGGTTTCAACAGCTCATAATAAATAACACCAACTTGGTCCCACCAAATACACAGCATAACCTTCGCAGCGTGAATATTCGGCCTAGGCGACGATGTTGAAGCATGCCCGGGCAGTCCCCATGAATGTTTCCGTTTTGGGTTATGTAATAAATCCATTTTTCGTCACTCGTCACAATGCGATGTAGAAAACTTTTCCTTTTTTGCCGCTGGAGCAATTGTTCACAGACGAAAAAACGACGCTCAACATCTCTTGGCTTCAAATCGTAAGGAACCCAAGTTCCTTGCTTTTGAATCATTCCCAACGCATGCAATCGCTTAGAAACGGCTTGGCGGTTAACTCCTAATCCTGAACCAAGCTCTTCTTGCGTTTGACACGGATCCTCATCGAGCAATGCCTCCAATTCAGAGTCTTCGAAGTTTTTTGGCCTTCCTTCACGCGGACGATCATCAACACTGAAATCACCGTTTTTGAAGCGACGACACCAATCACGACACGTTGTTTCACTCAGAGCAGCATCACCGTAAACTTTTTGGAGCTCTCGATGTGCTTCAGCCGCCGTTTTCTTCGAATGAAAGAAGAAAATCAACACTTCCCGCAAATGACGATTATTTGGCATGAAATCAGATATCTTCAAACAACCAGAATATATAACACTAAACCAAAATCACTGATTTGGCAAAGCGGTTTGTTTACCATATGTCTGAGCTTGGTTTATGACGCTTGAGATGTACAACATTCGACCAGCACTTACTACTGGCGCCATCTATTGCTAAACAGCGGGAACTTAGTTGCGCACCTAATATTATATCTATGAAAATCACTTCCTCTTTCAATTCGATCACACAAATATCGAGGAAGCAAACCATTTACTACTTTAAAAATGAACACCATAGTTAAATACACAATTCTTTGCTTCACTGATAGCCATTGTAAAGCGTCTAACATAAAAGTCGAGGAAGTGAATCTGTTACATCTTAAAATTAAGCGCATTATTTTATTCTGCAAACGCTGTAACCTCAATATTTGTGTTTGGTTGGCCAAGAATAAAATGGAAGAGCAAAACTCTAAATGAGGGGAGGTGATTGATTTGTATAGCTGTATTTTACTGCAAGTAGTTAAACCGTTTTTCAATCTGCATAGAATTCCATACTTCTTGGCAATTTTCTAGATGACATTGTCAATGTGAGCGTTGAACTTTAGCTTGTCATCAATAATCACGCCAAGATGTTTAATCTCCCGAACGCGATCAATTGTCTCACCATCAATCGTAACTGAGACATTCTTATTTACTCGATTCTGTGAAATTACCATAAATTTAGTTTTACTTACATTCAATTTCAATTGCTTACATTTCAACCATCTACTTAGAAAACGCAAATCTTCGTTCAAATGGGTAATGGCTTCATTTAAATCTTTAGCTGCAATGAATAACACAGTGTCATCTGCAAACAGATTAATGTCACAAAATCGTAAAACACGTCGCATGTAATTAATATACATAATAAACAAAAGGGGCCCTAATACACTTCCCTGGGGCACACCAAGGTTATTCCCCACGGGACTGGAAACAGAATCATTAAAAACAGTCCTTTGAGTTCTGTCAGCCAAATAACTTTCAAACCATCTGTATGCAGTACTCGAAATTTCAAAGCGCTTTAATGCTTTCAACAACAAGGGCCTAGAAATTGTTTCAAAAGCGCGTTTCAGATCCAAAAAAAAACAGCAAAAATTGTTTGTTTACTCTCTAAGTTATCTTTCCATTTTGCTAATACTAAATTTAACGCGGTTTCACAAGAATGGCCTTCCCGGTAGTCAGATTGTTCCGAAATAAACAAAGAATTACTATTCAAATATTCTAACAACTGGCCATTCACAACAATCTCACAAATTTTCTCTAATGTGTGCAACATGTTGATTGAAATTTTATTTTAAATATTAAGAAATTCTGTTTTCAGCTTTTCCAGGACTAGTAGGATATTAATACATGTCTAAGTTTAATTTATTTATTTTTTCAGTAACAATCCAGTGGATGTAAGATATATTTTGTATATACTCATATTATGCTCTCTAGGGTGCCAATGGCATGTATGGGAAAAAATTGACCATCGAATTTCAAAAACGGGTAGTGCTCAAAAGTTTCGTCTCCTCAAAAAAAGTCCCCATGCAAAATTTGAGCTCAATCGGACTTCGTTAAGTGTTGGACCAAAGCGGTCAAAGTTTGACTTTTTTGAAACACGAAAAATTTCCCAAGGGGGGGGGGGTACGTGAAAATTCCGAAATCGATTTTTTGTTTTTGGTGCCAAATGTCTTAGAAATGCATGAAACGTCGAGATCTGGTGTTATCTCGAAAAAAAAATTTTTTTGAAAAAAATTGACTTTTTGGGACTTAGAAATTTTTTGAGGTGGAGGAGTGAAATGAATTTGATATGGAGGATTTGAATTCAATTGCTGAGATATCCATGGCAATAGTACTGAAACATGTCTTATATCATCGTTGGCAACTGCTAGCATATTATATGTGATATTTCATTAGGGTGGTTCACTTGTTTTGCATTAGGGTGGTCCATTTTATAGAAAAATAAAAAAATAAGATAATAGTATCAAAACATCTCTTATATAATCGTAAGCCATTATCAATATTAAATATATGATATTTTATTAGGGTGGCTCAGTTATTTTCCATTAGGGTCGTTAAGAACAATAAAAAATATTTCCAGCAAATTTAAACGCTATTCGCATTACATGGGCCCGGCGCGGGGCGAGGCCCGCCCGGGTAATATTTTGAAATGATTGCTTGGGTTTTGTATGTGAGCATTCTCACTATGCTGGCACGGCACGCCCAGCACGGCACATCAGCGTAGTGAGAACAGTCACATACAAAATCCAAGCAATCATTTCAAAATATTACCCCGGCGGGTCTCGCCCCGCGTCGGGCCCGTTGTAATGCGAATAGCGCTTTAACCAGTCAATATTTTTCGTATAGGTTAAAACCATTAAGCTTTCTCACGTCTATCATCTTTCTCTTCCAAGCAGGTAGAAAGAATAGATTGTTTACATACGAAAAAAAAAACAAAAAACGTATGAAAACAATCCTATTCTTTCTACGTGCTTGAAAGAGAAAGATGATAGACGTCAGAAAGCTTAATGATTTCTCACAAAACTTTTCAATATTACCTATCTTACAATGAGAAATTCGCTTCTTTCGTTCTTTTTCATTAATTAGTGCATCAATATAATAATTTCAACCGATTTCTATCCACAGACTGTAAGATTAGCGTACGGACTACCAAAGAGAATTATTTACTAGAGACGCTCTCTTTGTGGTCCTTTTGGAAACTTTTGCGAGACTTACATTCGGAATGCGACGCTTCTTTAAGGTGAAACAGATCGGTGCCCTCGTCTAATACTAATCTTAGAGATTAAGCATTGTGCATCAGTGAGTTTCTTATTTCTGTTTTGCACCGTCGTTGCAAGCTAAGATTAAAAATTTCAGAGTTATCTATCCTACATTTACCGAATATTGTAGAGTGGGAAGTCTTCGACTGCAACCTAATTAACAATTTTGACCGAGTAAAAGTTTGTTCAGCTGTTTATATGAGAAAGAAGAGTTTAGTCAGCTAAAATTGTTTGTTGGACCCCTAAGATGGGGAACTATCTCATTAATACGGTATTTGCAGATATAACTAACCTTTTCAATGGTTGTGACAAAAGACACGTAACGAAAGAGAGGGAACGGTATTGTGATATTTCCAAAATTCATGTTGCTAGGTTTTTGGTACATTGCATCGCATATATTTTCTTAAATTACATCTGATTTTTTTGAACTTTTATACATTGTTCGATGTTCTTCAACTAAGTGCAAAATAAACTGTTTCTGATCTTCATCCGTTGACAATTTCGAATTATATGTTTTGATTAATGCAATACCTCGTTCTGCATTGTCATTTACTACTTCCAAGCTTTTAATTCGTTTAATGGCATTTTCATATTCTTGTTTGCTATTCCACTGCGTAATATCAGTTTCCAACAATGATTCCGGAATCTCTAGAGCACATAACAAGTTTTTAGTATGCTGACTGCCTTGAACAAATGAGTGCAGCTGTAGTGTTGAAACGTCGTTTAATTCGACTATGGATTTAGCACACACATTTGTTTTGTTAGCTGAAAATAAAAATATTGTTAGAAATATAATGTTCTGCGTACATCGAATTGAACAAAATAATTACCTGATGTATGTAAGGCTTCAATATATTTTTTTTTATCTGCGATATCCAACGTTTCATCAAATAAACACAATCCGATGAGATTGCTATCCAAATACTGCAGATGTTTCAAGAACCCTTTATATACTGCTTTGGCAACTTCTTCGTCAACAGCTTCGTAGATTTTAAGCGATTTTATCAAATTAAGGTCATTGTTTGCAGACATTGCAGCACACGTAGACAGAAACCAGTTTTTCAAATATACTTTTACAATGAATACATTAAATCGTGCTAACTGTTGTTGAGTTGCCTTAGGTAACGCAAAAGTGTGTCGGTAAAGGAACATTTTTAGTGAATAAATAATTTGTGCCATCCATCTTGCATTATGGAAAGCACCAGGAGCTCTAATTTTAAAATGTTCTTTAATTTTTCCACCCAAAAATATAAGCGTAAGCTGAATAACTTCGCGATAATCTTCGCGGTGATGTTGTTCTTTTAATTGTCGCTCAAAAAAATTCAAGAGATCCACCCTCTCGTTGGCTGTTATTGATGATTTAACGAATACATCATTAACACCAGAATGGTATGAGCTCTTTTCTAAACGGTGCCATTCCGTCTGAAACCGCTTAAAAATCTCAACATTTGGAGATTGTGCAGTTTCAAATTGTAGTGCCTTGAATGCCTTGCCAACTAACAGCTCGTGTATGTGATGTCTACAGGGAAGTCCAATCAGCTGTCTTTTAAACATTTTGTCAAGATGTTGACACGCTCCTTTCTTTCGACCAGTGTTTGACGCAGTGGTATCAAATGATGTAAACATAACCCTAAAACACGGAATAACGGTATAATTTAAAAATTATCAATAATAATATTGAAACTAATAGAAATTACCTGTCTTCAAGATCCCAATCGACAACTGCATTGTAAACTGCTTCTGCTTGTTCTATTCCTGTTGAATTTTGGATGGGAGGAACAGCTAACAGCTTACGGATGCCTTCACCAGATACAACTATAGCCAATCGTTCAGTTTTGGGGGTGGCTTTAGACGACAATATACTAGGAAGCAGTTTTGAATCCCAATGAACTGTTAAGTTAACCTGTGGCTTAAATGTTGCTCTCAGCTCGTTCTGCTTTTGCACACGAATTTCTTTTCTTGAATTCCTAATGGACTCTTTGTTTAACACTAATGTTGAAACGTCGTGCCCCAATGATTTCGCTATAGATGATATTAGAAATACCGCATTTCGATCACTCACTTTGCAGCGGTCCAAAGCAGCAGCCACATCGACAGTAATGACATTTTTTAATGGTGATTTAGAAGTTGAAGACGATTTGGAAGGACCTAGAAGAAAATTTAAGAATCAATCGTTTGTTAACCACGAAAAACATTTTAAATCATATTTGAAATTAATTCAATTTACACTTACCCGGTATCTGAAAATCTTCGCCGATAGTACTGATAGAAGGAACGGACTCACTCTGGGTTTGAGATGAGGACTCGAAATCACTAGCAGTTCAATTTTTTCTTTCCTGTAGACTTGCTTCTTCCTGCTCACTTGTTCGTGTCTTTCTCCCCCCCACCACATTCCGTGTCGTCGTTAGCACCGGACACCCCCCTTTGTTTTTGGGGTGGGTTTTTTTTTTTTTTTTTGCCAAATCCCGTTTTGTTTTTTTTTTTCTTTTTTTTTGGGGTTTTTACCTCTCCCCGATACCAAAATTTTTCCAAAAAAACAGAGAAATCCTTTCTCTTCTCAATTTCTCTCGCCGACATTCTTAGCTTGCGCTTCTGCAAGATTTTCCAAGTTTCGTAGTACCGCAAGATTTTATGTTGCACTGTCCTGTCGTCGAGCAAATGGTTCAAATGCTTTTTATTCCATGATACTTTCAAAGCTTGTATTGTTAATTGTGCACTTGGTTTAGTCTTTTGCTTCTCTGCTCGCAAATGAAACATGAATTTCTGGAAAACTTCGTTGTATGTAGGCAAATTCGAAGATTCGGGGAACAAAGGTAGGTATTTTCCAACTAGCCGAATATCCTCTATTTTGAAAAACAAAAAACTGTTGACTAGACGGCGGTTCCTCGTTCAAATATAAAAATACTGAATGAGTAAAACTAAAAATAACAATTCCTTATATACCAAATGTGTGGCCATTTCATTACCTACTCAGTCTTTCAAAACTGCTCGCTTGGGACGTATTCGTTGCCTACGGGTAGCTTATATTTTGTTTGGGTAGATAACACTTCAGAACAAAAAGCATTCGAAGCAGACGTTGTCACTACCGAAGCGCGTATACCACAGCAAGCGGCAGGTAACGTACTTTTGTTTTGATCCCCTATAACGTACCTACTTGTGTTTCTCGGAAATGAAGCAGTCCAAGGCCAAGAACCTCTTTAGAAAAGATAAACAAAAAACTTTTGTTGCACTTCGTAGTCGCCTATCAAGCTATTGTAATAATTTGGGTACATCAAAAATCGTTTTTTTTCCTTATTTTTGTCCATATTTTGGTAACGGCACATTTTTGTTAACTATTAAAAAAAACATAATAAAAATATCTTAACGAAGTGTAGTATGCCAAAAAAGAATCATGGTTTTAAACTATACAAAAAATATTGACTGGTAAATTTGCTGGAAATATTTTGTTGCTTTTAATTTCCAACTCAAAGGACCACCCTAATGGAAAATTAATGAACCATCCTAATGAAATATCATATATTTAAAATTGATAATGGCTTACGATCATATAAGAGATGTTTTGATACTATTATCTTATTTTTTTTATTTTTCTATAAAATGGACCACCCTAATGCAAAACAAGTGAACCACCCTAATGAAATATCACATAATATGCTAGCAGTTGCCAACGATGATATAAGACATGTTTCAGTACTATTGCCATGGATATCTCAGCAATTGAATTCAAATCCTCCATATCAAATTCATTTCACTCCTCCACCTCAAAAAATTTCTAAGTCCCAAAAAGTCAATTTTTTTCAAAATTTTTTTTTTCGAGATAACACCAGATCTCGACGTTTCATGCATTTCTAAGACATTTGGCATCAAAAACAAAAAATCGATTTCGGAATTTTCACGTACCCCCCCCCCCCCCCCCCCCCCTTGGGAAATTTTTCGTGTTTCAAAAAAGTCAAACTTTGACCGCTTTGGTCCAACACTTAACGAAGTCCGATTGAGCTCAAATTTTGCATGGGGACTTTTTTTGAGGAGACGAAACTTTTGAGCACTACCCGTTTTTGAAATTCGAAAAGTCGATTTTTTTTGGCACCCTAATATAGATGTAAGCAACCTGGCATTTCCAGGAAATTTTCATTTAAGTCATTGCTTACAATTGCTATTTTCAACCTTTTGACGATTTTGTTTAGAAATATAAATTTTATCTTTATCTCTATCACGAAATATTGATAAAAAAAATAAGATTTTAACATTCATTAGACATTGCTACGTAGTCTTACGTCACCTTTGTGTACAACCCCAGTGAGTTGTCCCTTGTAGTATTTTCTCCAACAAATGGATCCAATGAAGCATGCGTCGATAAAAGACGTAATCGGAGTTATTGTCTATTTGACTACTTGTATAGTTAAATGTATAAAATACCATGAACATGGTAAAACACAAACATGTCGGCAAAGGTGGTTATAATAATAGGGTTATATTGTCCGTTCAGAATGATGGATGCTTTGTTCGTAATTTAACTCCCTAAAATAGTAATTTCAACCGCAACTTTATTTTGCGTGTAGTAAAAATTACTCTATTCTTTTTTTGCCAAATTTCATTTTCTGTCAAACTATCGGCGGCTTTAATAAAAAAGGCATTTATTAAAAAACAACCTCTCCATAGCCTCCAACTACTTCTGAAATGTTGCTCCCTCAATAACGGTGTTGTACATTTCCCCGACGGAAAAAAAAACCGCAAAAGACACCCAGGCACGTTGGCCACGCTTCTTCGAAAAAGAGATCGTTACGGGCGGCAGCGACGGTGACAATGAGAATGCACAGGAATATAACCAACCTCTTTTCTGCTGCCCACCATAACACAGGCACCGAGAGACTGCACACAAAAGCCGGATGTGGATAATAAATTTCATCTCACTTCCGCTTGTTCAAACACAATGTGCCGATGCCACATTCAACTCTCAAGCATTAGCAGCAGTGTGGGAGAGGAGAAACCAACCGAGACATTCAAAATAGCACCCAGGTCCTAGAGACCAGACCGACGGCACCTAACAATGTTCCCAATCCCGGTGCTGGTTGGGTGAAAAAGATTATCGTCATGGCGGCCGTCGGTGAGGTTGGAAAACGGACGACGCGTGTTTGAATGCACTTTCCTGGTTTGTCGTTTTGGAGCGAGCCACCACACCGCAGTCAGCGAGCGATCAGGAAGGCGAAAAAGTTAATTGCAAATTTTTCGAACAATGCCTCGGCGTGCGCGGGGGAGATGTAGGGTAGCTGCCCAATCATGGATTATGGAACAAGTGCTTATTTATTTCGGTTAGCTTCCAAAACTAAGCAGGCACATTTCAATTCGAATTTGAAAATGTTTGTCACTAGAGATGCAAAAATGTTCGTAGTAGAACAACTGGCCCATTCACCCTAGCTCTGTGTGCGTGTGGTTTTTTAGGTGCATTTCATTTTGGTTGGTTTGCTAATTTCATCGGCGACGGGTTAAAGCGAAACAATAAAATTTTAGAGAACAATAGGATGCCGTCGGAAAAATGCAAAGCAACGTGGAACTATTTTCTGTTGGTTGTCTAGGTGATAGCATTTTTTTCCGGATTAATTGAAAATCGTTGGAATTAGAGGGTAATTTCAGCGGTAATCACAAGGTAATATAACAAGGCCGATGTGGCCTCTACTGTACTCAGAAGTTGTCTCCATTTTATTCGGTCCATGGCTGCACCTCGCCAGCCTCGCAGTCTGCAAAGAGTCCGCAGATCGCCTTCTACTTGATCGCCGCGCCTCTTCTTCTTGTGCCCGATGGATCGTTTTCGAGAATAATTTCAACTGGGCAGTCGTCCGACATTATTTTTACATACCCAGCCCACCGTAGTCGACCGATTTTTGCGGTGTGTACAATGGGAGGTTCTCCCAGCAACTGATGCAATTCGTGGTGAATTCGCCTCTTCCACGTTCCGTCTTCAACTGCACTCCACCGTAGATCGTACGCAACACCTTCCGTTCAAAGACACCAAGGGCGTGTTGGTCCTCCACAAGCAATCTCCATATTCTATGGCCGTAGAGGACTACCGGTCTAATTAATGTCTTGTAGACGGTCAACATTGTAGTCAGGCGAACTTTGTTTGATGTTAGCGCGTTTTGGAGTCCAAAGTAGGCACGATTGCCAGCCGTTATGTGCCTTTGTATTTCTCTGCTGGTTGTCTTATCGGCGGTCACCATGAGCCCAGATACACGAATTCGTCTACTTTCACGATTATTTGTTTTTAATTATCTTCACCAGGAAGATGGGACAATTCTATCGTTTCAGCTTGAACATCAGGCCATTATGTCATTCGTTATCAAAGCCCTTCCCGAGAAGTGCCATGGCAGATGATTTCACTACAGACTTGTTTCTCCTGAGGCTGTTGATGACTCGATTCAGTTCGTGTACTGTAGAAGGACCGATTCGGAAGTCAAATTGTTCGTTGGCAGATGTGAGAAGCCGGCGGTTAAACAACTTCGATAATCCTGAGAGAAGGATGATTGGTCAATAGCTCTTGGGAAAAGAAGGATTTTTCCTAGGTTTCTGTATGGGGATGACTTTCGCTGACTTCCAACGCGATGGGAAGTAGCTAAGCCTCAAGCATTAGTTAAAGACCAACGTCAGATGACCGTAGGACTGAGGGCTCGATTGTTTGAGCTCCAAGTTCAGGATGTTGTCAAAATCTGGGCTTTCGTGTTATTTGAGGTTTTAATGCAGGTCAACAGTTCCTCAGCTGAGATCTCCAACTCCTCCGAAAAACCTTTGGGACTTAGATGGATGTTGTTCATCGGTTCGCTAACGACAACTTCATATGCGGACTGATGATGTTTTGTTTGAGATTGTGGGAGCTGACGAAGTGTTGACCTTTCTCAACAGCCTTCTCTGCAGGAGTTATTAAGCGATCGTTAGAGCTATTGCTGTCTAGTGGGATCAACGACAGAATGGAGCTTGGCTTAGTTTGCCCCCGAGATTTGCGGATGTCGTTTTGTAGGACCGTTGTTGTTCCGTTGGCGGTGCTGGCTTACTTGGGACAAAAGGCCGTGATGATTGCGATGGGACCGACGGCTGATTCGACTTTAACTTCGATGAATTCGCTAAACTGCAGCTGGAAGCTCGGAAGCATGTGGCAGTTGATGTTGTTACGCAGGGCGATCGGGACTTCTACTTCATCAGGGCCACAAAGATCATATCGTACAATCCGGTAGCCTGGAATGGAGACGCTCAATTAAGGCTTGAGGTGCGTCTCCGTGATGATTGCTATGTCGAAATCCTTCCTAAGGAGGAAGTCACCGAGCTCAATAGTTTTGTTCCGGATAGAACAAGCATTCCAATTTACGATGCTGATGGTGCGTTCACGGTCCATGCTTGCACAGGAACGTCATCGTCACGGATGTGGCCGCTTTGAGCTGGTCTTCCTTCGAGCGGCAGATACGTAGTTGGCGGTAGAGTTCTTGAACGAACTCGACCATTTGCTCCAAGTCGTAGAGCTGTACATCGGCGGGTGGTTGCGTGGAGGTATTGCTACCCAGATTGCACCACCCTGGAGGAGGAGCCACGGCTGCCGCGAATCGATGCTGAACGGAGGCTGACGAGCGGTTAGCATGGCGGTGATTGAATGGGCTCGGCGGTAGGTTTGGCACTTGGTACCGGAGCGTTGGGAAGTTCTCCTCGTCCATCCGAGGTGGTGGACGGCGAACCGGGACTTGCTGGACGCCTGCTTGCGGACCATCAGAAACTCCGCACGTTTGGAACAGGTTCGATTGCTGCCTTCATGATTTGCACCAAAGTTGGTGTACTTTGAAGGGGCACCTTCGTCCATCGGTGCACGTTTTTTGGTTCTGTGCGCTCCGGTACACTTGCCACAACGTGGTTTCATGTGAAAGTCTCGTGTTTCGTGTCCGAACACAAGGCAGTTGCCACATCGTGCTGTCTCGGGCGATACCGGTCCCACTCGACAATGACGTAGATGAGGGCCCGTTTTTTCATCAGGTCCGCCATCGCGACGGAAGCATTCTCCAGGTGGACCAGATCAGCTTCATCGAATTGCTTCCGGGTGTTTCGTGTGTGTAGAACTCGTGTTGCTTGGCGACTAGGTGAGTCAGTTTCCTTCGAGCACATAATCTTTGTGCCCGTACTGCACAGCTCGGTCCTGAGTGTAGCAAAGTCCTTTGACGGGGTGAAGAGTAGGGGGACATTTACCTTTTTTTGCAGCTCGCGTACCAGGATTACTGGTTTCTCGCTTAGGGAGGAAAAACGGGGAAAAACTTCTTTACGAGAGAACGAAAAACACGAACGTACGTGTCGCTTGATCGAAATAGAATGTGATCCTACTGAAATTGAGCGGAATCAGCACAGCTTGCTGGTATTTATAACTAATGGCATCCCATATCAATGCGTTGCGTTGGTTTTGTTTACTCTTACAAAGTGAGGTGATTTTTGCATAGCTTACTACAACTTTTCTTTCGTTTCACGCTAATTTGATTATACTCAGATCGAATGATTGCATCCAATTCGAAATGTGAATTAATACTCTTAAAATCTTACAAAGCATCTTAAAATTTACTCCACACATACTCTATATACTACAGATACCTTCCATCCAATCCTCCGGTAAATACTCTTCCTCCCAAATCTCGGTAATTAGCCAGTGTAGCGCGCTTGCCAGTGCTTCACCACCGTATTTTAATACAGCTCGCTTGAGAGTTGGTCAACTCCAGCAGCTTTGTTTTTTTTTCAACCGACCAATTTCCTCATCTTCTTGGAGGGTTGGGGTCGGAATCCTGTTATTTGCTGTGCATGTTGCTAGATCTATTACCGTGCCTCCTTCGTTTGATCTGTAACATTGCCATTCAGGTGCTCGTCAAAGTTCTGCTTCCACTTTCACCTGTTTTCGCCTAGCTTGGTACAACTTTTTTTATATTGAATCGAAATTCCCAAAAATCTAATCATGGGTAAATTCAATACTCGCGTGACATTAACTTCAAATTTTGAACGAGTTTCAATTTCAACAAGACACTTTCAACTTGAGGCGGATTTGTTTCTAAATTAGCAGACTTTCTTAAAATTTCTTAGAATTCTAACCAAGATACGAGCTCAATCCTATGCTTAAATACATAGCAGAATTCACTCTGAAGACTGCTCAAAATTCCATAAGAATGGATTGGATGTCCTTTGCAGAAGAGCCAACATACTAAGATTGCCTTAACAACAAGTTTAGCATATTTTTTGAGAAGGACTTGCCGTGAAACTTTAATTTTATTCCAATCGTATCTCCAGTGAAATTCATTGAAAATACTTGGAAAAAAATATTGTAATTCTGTGCTGGTGTTGTTGTTGTTGTTGTTGTTGTTGTTGTTGTTGTTGTTGTTGTTGTTGTTGTTGTTGTTGTTGTTGTTGTTGTTGTTGTTGTTGTTGTTGTTGTTGTTGTTGTTGTTGTTGTTGTTGTTGTTGTTGTTGTTGTTGTTGTTGTTGTTGTTGTTGTTGTTGTTGTTGTTGTTGTTGTTGTTGTTGTTGTTGTTGTTGTTGTTGTTGTTGTTGTTGTTGTTGTTGTTGTTGTTGTTGTTGTTGTTGTTGTTGTTGTTGTTGTTGTTGTTGTTGTTGTTGTTGTTGTTGTTGTTGTTGTTGTTGTTGTTGTTGTTGTTGTTGTTGTTGTTGTTGTTGTTGTTGTTGTTGTTGTTGTTGTTGTTGTTGTTGTTGTTGTTGTTGTTGTTGTTGTTGTTGTTGTTGTTGTTGTTGTTGTTGTTGTTGTTGTTGTTGTTGTTGTTGTTGTTGTTGTTGTTGTTGTTGTTGTTGTTGTTGTTGTTGTTGTTGTTGTTGTTGTTGTTGTTGTTGTTGTTGTTGTTGTTGTTGTTGTTGTTGTTGTTGTTGTTGTTGTTGTTGTTGTTGTTGTTGTTGTTGTTGTTGTTGTTGTTGTTGTTGTTGTTGTTGTTGTTGTTGTTGTTGTTGTTGTTGTTGTTGTTGTTGTTGTTGTTGTTGTTGTTGTTGTTGTTGTTGTTGTTGTTGTTGTTGTTGTTGTTGTTGTTGTTGTTGTTGTTGTTGTTGTTGTTGTTGTTGTTGTTGTTGTTGTTGTTGTTGTTGTTGTTGTTGTTGTTGTTGTTGTTGTTGTTGTTGTTGTTGTTGTTGTTGTTGTTGTTGTTGTTGTTGTTGTTGTTGTTGTTGTTGTTGTTGTTGTTGTTGTTGTTGTTGTTGTTGTTGTTGTTGTTGTTGTTGTTGTTGTTGTTGTTGTTGTTGTTGTTGTTGTTGTTGTTGTTGTTGTTGTTGTTGTTGTTGTTGTTGTTGTTGTTGTTGTTGTTGTTGTTGTTGTTGTTGTTGTTGTTGTTGTTGTTGTTGTTGTTGTTGTTGTTGTTGTTGTTGTTGTTGTTGTTGTTGTTGTTGTTGTTGTTGTTGTTGTTGTTGTTGTTGTTGTTGTTGTTGTTGTTGTTGTTGTTGTTGTTGTTGTTGTTGTTGTTGTTGTTGTTGTTGTTGTTGTTGTTGTTGTTGTTGTTGTTGTTGTTGTTGTTGTTGTTGTTGTTGTTGTTGTTGTTGTTGTTGTTGTTGTTGTTGTTGTTGTTGTTGTTGTTGTTGTTGTTGTTGTTGTTGTTGTTGTTGTTGTTGTTGTTGTTGTTGTTGTTGTTGTTGTTGTTGTTGTTGTTGTTGTTGTTGTTGTTGTTGTTGTTGTTGTTGTTGTTGTTGTTGTTGTTGTTGTTGTTGTTGTTGTTGTTGTTGTTGTTGTTGTTGTTGTTGTTGTTGTTGTTGTTGTTGTTGTTGTTGTTGTTGTTGTTGTTGTTGTTGTTGTTTAAATATTCGATATTAAATATTAAATTAGTAAGAGGCTGTTGAAAATAGGGGATAGTCAAAGTGAAGGAAATTCTCGTGAAAGATGGAAAAAGGAACGAGAGATTGATGACGTGTTAGATACATTACATAGACGATAGTAGGAGGCAGAAAGTGAAGCAAGAGAGAGAGCGGCGTTTGTTTGTTGAAACGAAAACGGAATAATAGT
Source organism: Aedes koreicus (assembly GCA_024533555.2). Taxonomy (NCBI): domain Eukaryota; kingdom Metazoa; phylum Arthropoda; class Insecta; order Diptera; family Culicidae; genus Aedes; species Aedes koreicus. Next base: position 103,871 of record JAHHFK020002588.1, on the reverse strand, counting down.
TTGGTGATTAGTACACTTTTAAATGGCTGTAACTTTTTACCCGTTGAGTATTTTCTATTGAAATTTTGGATGGAATTAGTTCAATTTATATTTGTTTACGATGTGTAAGTTTCACTAGCAGATGTGCAATGGTTGCGAAGATGGAGTCGGAAGAACAGCAGCGGCGCAAAGAAATCGCGCCATCAGCAGGAAGCTGGGAATGGTACATTCTACGGTGTCTCGTGTTTTAAATCGGTACCACGAACGTTTGACCATCGATCGGAAAGAAAAAAAGTGGCAAAAATGGATCTCTGTATAGTGTTAAGGATCACAAGCGGATAGTTCAAGCTTTCAAGAAGAATCCCAACAGTTCAGTTCGAGATGTGGCGAAGAAACTGAATCTAACCAAAAATTTCGTGCAAGATGCGAAAAAACTTGAAGGACTACACACGTACAAAGTCCAAAAGGCACCTAATCGCGATGAACGGCACAATACGGTAGGTAAAACACGTGCACGGAAGCTCTACACCCAGATGTTGACGAAACCACAATGCCTCGTTATGGATGATGAGACGTATGTAAAAGCAGACTTCCGGCAGCTTCCGAGGCTCCAATTTTTCACTGCTCATGATAAATTCGATGTCCCTGAGGACGTTAGAAAGCAGAAGATGTCAAAGTTTGCCAAAAAATATATGATTTGGCAAGCAATTTGCTCGTGTGGAAAGCGGAGCACCCAATTCGTGACAACTGGAACGGTCAATGGGCAGGTGTACCTAAAGGAATGCCTCCACAAGCGTCAACTTCCTATGCTGAGGTCACACGATGGTCCTACGATATTTTGGCCGGATTTAGCCTCGTGCCATTACTCGAAAGAGGTTTTGGAGTGGTACAAGGTTATGGAGGTCAATTTCGTGCCGAAGCATCTCAACCCCCCAAACGCACCGGAACTGCGGCCAATTGAAAAGTACTGAGCCATCATGAAGCAGGCACTTCGGAAGCATCCTAAGGAAATGAAATCGGGGGAAGATATGAAGAAAAAATGGATTTCCACGCAAAAAAAGTTGGTCCAAATGTTGTACAGGACCTTATGAGTAGTGTAAAGAAGAAGGTTCGTGTATTTGGATATGGAATTGTAATTGAATAAAACAAACAAAGGGAAAATATTCATAACATGTTTTATTTTACTCCCTGAAAGTTTGAAATTTTGCCGAATATTTGTGTGTGTCGCAATTTGATTCAGTACACCCTTTAGTTCTCATCCGTTTCTTCTCCTATTGGTTGTTGTTGCGCTGGTAGTTATTGTCATCCAACTTGCTCTTCGATCTCATCCACTGATTGTTGATTACAATTTTTAAAGCATTTGCCACTGTCTCAAGGTGTCTGAAGAGATAAGTTCAATGATGCAGATCCAGCTTTCCTGATGACTTCAGTATACCAAAAAAGAAACAGATACAGGGTGCGGCAGAAAATAATGCAAAAATGTTCAAACTGGAGTATTGGGTTAATTCGTGTAGCTAGTGACTAATTTCTGTCGAAAGTGTATTTCTTTATGTTTACTTTCAAGTGCTGCATCCAAACATTCTATTTCTTTTATTGCAAATTCGTCAAAATTATTGCGAAAGAATCACTTCACTTCCAGTTTGTTGCTCGCCCAGAAGAAGCCGAAAGAGATTGCCAAGGTGGTAGGGTGCCATTTGGCAATAGTTTACCGCATAAAAAAGTCCCTGCAGGATGGTCCTAAGCAGTGGAAGCCGGGATGTGCTTTGCACGCATGACGAACGTGATCAAATCGGTCCGTGCAAAAATTGCTCGCAACCCGGTGCGTTCCATAAAAAAACTTGCAAAGGAAGCCAATATTTCGGAGAAATCCATGCGGAGAGTCATCAAAGAAGACCTGCATGCATCTTCCAGAGCCAGAGTGAAACGCCACTTGATTACGGACCGGGTCAAGGAACTACGAGTGACTCGTTCCAAGAGATTGCTTTCCTTGTTGAAGAAGGAAAAAATGATAATCCTGTTCTCCGACGAAAAGCTTTTCAGCATCGATACTGTGGCCAACAGCCGCACGGACCGGTTCATTTCACCGCAGAAAATGGAGAACGTTCCGGAAAAAGTGAAATTCAAATTTCAATCCAAACATCCGGCTGGTGTCATGATGTTTGGCTTGGTGGCGTCCAACGGTTTGAAAATGCCGCCTGTTTTCATTGATGCTGGAGTTAAAATCAATACCGAAGTGTATATCGGTATTTTAAAGGACCAAGTGCTTCCCTGGGTGAAGGCCAACTTCTCCGAGGACCAAAACGTTGTCCTACAGCAGGATGGAGCGCCGTGTTACACGTCCAATCGAGCCCAACAATGGTTGAACGATAACATGAAGTTTTGGCCGAAGGATTTGTGGCCCCCTAGCAGTCCAGATCTTAATCCGTTGGATTATTCGATTTGGGCATATGTTGAAGCACGAGCCTGCAAAACATCACACCCTAGTGTGAAAACCCTGAAGTCAACCATTTCACGCACATGGCAGTCAATGTCTGAGGACTACGTCCGAAAGGGATGCGCTGGTTTCCGGCGTCGGCTCGAGGATGTTATTAATAAAAATGGAGGACACATTGAATAAATTTGTTTAAAAGGACTTTATAAAGAAAATTGCCTTCGAAAATGTTGATATTATTTCTTGAATTAGTTGAAAATGGGATTTGAAAGAAATACTCCGAACAAATTTTCGCATTATTTTCTGCCGCACCCTGTATATAGTCAATAGAAAGTGATATTATCAAAACGCAATGGCTATTCAGTATGGTTCAACGAATGTGAAATGAAGGAACATCGGAATTAAGCATGTTTGGGGGGGGGGGGGGGAATAAATAGATGATTTATTCAATTTCAAATGGATTTGCTAATCATGCGTTATTAAATTTTTCAATAAAGCGACTCAATCAACTTATGCATCGACTCATATTCTATGCTAATATTAAAAATGTTCCGTCATGTCAAATCTTCAAGTGATCTGCGTAAGCTACCCATTTTGTTCAGGCCTTTTTAAACTAGATGAGGTGAAATAAAGAGCCCAGTATTTTAGAATTAGGATTCAAATAGCAATGACATGACGAATGTCATCACTTACTCCTACTTGACTCCCTCCTCGACCAACCTGTCGGAGCGTCACCCAATTTCTTACTGAATCAAAGGGCAGATTAGATAATAATCATGCGTTATTGACAACAAAAACAAGAGAGAGAAGAGAAGAAGAAAAATTAGAAAAAATAACAAATAATTAACTGGAAAATAAGAAGAATGATTAGTAATTTCCATTTAATTCCAACTACCTTTATTGCTCATCTTGACAGATACGAAAAGACCAGTGTGTACAGTCGAGTATTATTACACGACACTGAAGAAGTCTGCACATTGTAGACGAAATAATCTGTCAAGATGAGCAAAAAATACTAATCATTCTTCTTATTTTTTAGTTATAGGTATTACACTAAACAGCTCACATTCTCCATAATTCAACAAATAATTGTTAAAGTGAGTTGAAAATAATTATAATAGACACTTCCGCCTACCACCAAGAGTAGCAATAAAGCAGGAAAGAAAATTTAGTAATAATACATAACTTCAATATAACTAATCTACGCTGATGAACGTTGGTTTCGGGGTCTTGTTAGTGCTAGTATTGTTAGTATAGACTCGTACTTAAGCCCTGGCGGTCCCTCTAACAATAGTGATAGGCAGCTGTGCAACTGTTTCTATAGCTTTGTGAAAGGTATGATAAATCAAGTTTCGAAAAAAAATTACTTAAATTAATAGAAATATCTCAGCTATAATTATTAGTATTAATCAAGAGATTGATTTTATTGAGACTTGACGAATCATCGTCAAACCCTTCATCTTTGGCCAGGGTTGCCCGCGCACTATGGTAAAAGTACTTTTTCAAACAGACGTATCTGATTTGGTTAACAAAGAGGGGAAGTAAGATTAAAACGTAAATTTCTCAAAACGCTCAGCTCCCTCACGGAAAGTAGCATCATCATCATGCTAGCGAAATGTTATTCCTTGAGTTGGTGACCCTAGTTTGCATGAAAGTGCTAACGGTTTCAAGAATTTACGTTTGGATCTTACTTCCCTTCATTGTTTACAAAAACAGATACTTCTGTTTGAAAAAGTACTCGAGATTTTTCTATTCATTCTATTTTTAATGTTTAATGAAAGTACATACCTCAAATGAGCAGTTTCTCAAAAAGCAGACCGTCAAAGTCTTCGAGCCCCACACCCACCTATAGAGCGAAGCCTCCGTCTATGATCGGTGAAAGATATGCTCATTACAGTGCCTAGTTGTTTGTTTACAACAGCCAGTTTTCGAATATGGAAGACCTCGTTTCGCGTAGGTCGCATCATCAGTGCAGCATCCAACGACAATCACAAACTACAACCCTGCCATCAGCTAACAACCTGCCGCAACTCGTGTGATACAACGGATCGTTTGACACCCACTTTCCAGCAGCCGAGTGGAATCTTCTCGAATCGATACATGTTTGTCTTTCGCTGTCTATTCTTAGCTCGATATAGAAAACCCTTCAGGTGAATGAAAATTGATCAGCCTCTTCGCTGCACTGCAACTCTGCCAAGGCTCCGCTCCACACATCGATACGAACGAACGACATCAAATATTAAACACAAGCTCGAGTCTGCAGCACAACGCTCACTTCGATCGACTTTCCTATCTTTCTGCCCAGCAGCAAACAGCACGAGTTGTAAAAACAACGAAACATGCCTCGGCATTCGACAATCTTTCATATTATGTCATGTCGCATCAGAGAAAGACGCTCTTGTTCAAGGGGGCACGCGAGCTCCTACATATCCAACTTGAAAGACTTACAAGAATTGATAGCTTAGTTCCTATTCAGTGAGGTGTAGGCAGAAGCCAGACAAGCAAAATCCGTCAACAAAGTGGATGGGATGGAAATGCTCCCATTCTCCTAGCAAGGAAGCATCACTTCTACAACGGAAAATTGAACGCGGCATCGGATTGCCATTGCATCGCACCGCCACCGCCGGCAGATATTCGATAGCTTGAGTGATTGAGAAGCTTGTTAGCTCGAATCGATTGATGGTGATAGAAGCTCTGATCCATTCAATCGAAGATTGATTTTCCCTCACGACTTCCTGCGAAGGAAACTAACTAACGTTGCTGCTAAAGTGCCTCTAATCAAATCGATATAAAACGCAAACCGTAAACATCTAAACGACTGGTCGAAATTGTGTCCGTTCCGAGCGTAATCTTCGCGGAAAATAGTCGTTCTAATGGGAATTTTACTGTCGTCCTCGCCTTTGGTGGGGGTGGAACTTTATCGTTAATTTTCACCACGCCGCGTTCTGAAGACGACACATCGCTGTCGTAAAGTTCATAGCTTGGACAATAAAGTCCTCCATGGCCCATGTACGGAACATTCGCAGTCATTAACTTTAGGTCGCGTCTTACACAGATTCTGACGTATCAAACGATGCTTTGTGTACCTCCCGATTCCAATAAACTCTTGCGTTGGTGGACGTTTATGTTCACGATTCCCCGGGAAAGTATTTCTTCGTTCGCAGCAGGTGATTTGACTGTTTATTAAAACGTTATAATTCTTCACACCTTGACGCAGTCGTTTATCCACTTCTTCGGGGGTGAAACAGAAGTCATTATCGTCCGACAGTCCCAATAATAACTCGCAAAACATTTTCTCTTCCTCCGCAGAGCAAACACCATGACTTTTCCGAGACCGGGCTGGCTGGTGGTACGCATTACGATTTAATAAACTCGATTTCATTAGCATTTCTCGTATCTTCTGACTGAGTGAGTGAGTGAGGGACTGTCGGTCGGTTGGTTGGAAGGCTTTTCGGTCTTGTCGGGTTGTTAGGAGTGAATCATATATGTATAAACATGACTCAAATAAAGTGTTGCTGGCATAGCACGGTGAGGAGCATAAACCCTACATAGATCATTCGAAGCAGTGAGTTTCCAGGCAGAGGCTGAATTTTGTTTGTAATGGGTTTTGCTACATCATTCGACAGTCTGGCACTTACACACATGTTGTTGCCTTTTGTAATCATACTGCACAGTGGTTTAAGAGCTCTTTAACATGCGTTCTTATGAATTGAGAGAAAACGATTTGATTATGCGAGATTTGAGGGAGATTGACGAATAAAAATATTTATTTATGTCAAGAGCTTATAATGGGGTCTTTGGTAAATGCACAGAAGCGACGCCTCGATATCATGCTACTACTCGCGTCAAGTAGCTAAGATGCGTACTAGCTTTGCAGCTTAGTAGCGAGAATCTTCACACAATTTTTTGTATATACACCGTGTCCAATATATTCTCATACACTTTTCCCTTGCATTGGTGTCGTGCAACTACTCAACATGCTTCACGTATGTGTTGGTGTAGCTTTGTACTATGTTTATACAAACGCTTTTAGGTTATGTCCGATTGTTTTCATTTAAAAAACCTCGGAGTAAAGCGGGATTTTGTGTACCGAACCATCCGAAGGTATCGTGAAACCTGATGGTTGGATGACCGGAAGAGATCCGGTCGTACTCGCACGGTGCGGACTGCACGAGTTGTTAAAGCGGTCAGGGAACGGATTAGACGAATATCACAGCGCTCTGTACGTAAAATGGCCGCAGATCTGAATGTTTCGAGATCGTCAATGCACAATATACTGCAAAATGACCTCGGATTCCAAGCTTTCAAGAAGCGTAAGGTTCACGGAGTTTCGGAACCTTCCAAGCAGAAACGACTCGAAAGAGCAAGTCTGCTTTTGTCGCGGTGGGGAAGAATTAATCTCTTCCGACGAAAAGTTATTCTTCTTGCAACAACCCCACAATATCCAGAACGACAGATTGTGGGCTCTCTCTTCGAGAACTATTCCAGAGAGTGATAGAAATATTCCACGGTTCCAAAGTGCTGCGTTAGTGATGGTTTGGGGAGGATTTTGTAAGCGAGGCAAATTACCACTGGTTTTCATCGAAAAAGGCGTTAAAGTGAATGCCGTATATTATAAAACGGTAGTTTTGGAGAAAGTTGTCAAGCCATATGTACAAGAGGTGTTTGGAGATGATCAATATGTGTTTCAGCAGGACGGTGCGCCATCGCATACTGCAAATCTCGTTCAGGGCTGGTGCCGTGAAAATTTGACCGACTTTTTGGACAAGAATGAATGGCCTCCCAGATCACCAGATCTGAATTCCTTGGATTATATCGTATGGTCATACATGCTGGCGAAGGTAAATGACCACAGGGCGTCTAATATGAACCAACTCAAAACCGTTATCAAACGAATTTGGGACGAAATGCCGATGGAAGTCGTGCGGAGGCAGTAATTGTCAAAGCAAGTCTTGATACAGTGAGGTACACTGATTAATCAATTTATTATTCTAAGGAAATGTAATGTGCGTCTGCATTGGTTGACGATCGGTCGACCGAACGGAAGTTAGCTTATGTTGAGCAACCTACTTGCTATAATTTTATAGCTACGGAACAATCAATAGTACCGGCAATGGGTAATGATTGTTGGTAACACTATTGTGATAATTAAATCTAGATATACTACAACTCTCCTGACTATAAGTTTCGTTTACCAAACAAATCAATTTTTAATGCTAATCATTGCAATACCACGAAGCTGAAGGGCCTCATAAATGGAGTTAACCTTTGACGGGTAATGCTGCCATCCTCGGTATCTGCGGTCGGTTTTAATTTATCCTGCACCACAAACAGCTTTTAGTTGCCTTGGTAATCACTGATCCAACCGCTTGCACGTAGAATCTTTGCCGAAGCTCATTTTTCAAGCGGACAAAAGTGCTTCGAACCCCCCCACCAACCACAAAGATGGCGCCTACGACTTCAATCAATAACAAAGGGTAAGGGGGAAATACAGAGTACCAGCCGAAGTATAGGCTGGATATCGGACTCGTGGTAATCTGGCCCAAGTCATGGATGATAATTATACCTTCTTTGATGGAAGTCATCAGATCATCATATCACATATCACATTTCAGTTAAGACCATGTTATTGTCCCGGATTACCTAGGTCAATTTCTCCAAACATAATCATTCTAATATGACATATTTCAAGGTTATGAAATTTGCAACACCCTAAATATTTTCTCCTTCCCCCCCCCCGGTGAAGTTTTGGTTATATCTCTCCCGATTGAACCCACTCATAACTGATGATGACGTGCAAAGTGTTGTTTCGCGATGTCTGAGCACAACAGACCCTATCGACGTGGTGCGGTTGGTTCCCAAAGGAAAAGATACATCCAACCTGACATTCGTGTCATTTAAGGTTGGTCTTGATCCGGATTTGAAAGACTGTGCTCTAGACCCTGCTTCATGGCCCTCTGGATTGCAATTCCGTGAATTCGTTGACTTGGCAAAAAACTAATAAATTACGTCAACCCAACTGATTCCACTTTCGACAACAACTCATCTATCGACGACAAACTCTCCGAACCGGGACACCTCAAAACAGGCACCAAGGAAGCCCCTGAACCGCCCAGCCCAGTCGTGCTTTCTGCTGACATCTGCCATCTTCACCGTCCCGGACCTGTGGCTGGTGACGGTAGAGGGGGCTTCCGGCCTACACCCTCAGGCAAGTATGATTTCGATTTGGATGTTTCGGTACCTGAATCCGCTTTGATTTCCAGCTCTCCGGATCGTACCTCGAATGAATTGCGGATTTACTATCAGAACGTTCGTGGGTTGAGGACCAAAATCGACGCGTTCTTTCTGGCAGTCTCGGAGGAAGAATATGATATGATTGTGTTAACGGAAACGTGGCTGGATGATAGGATCAATTCGTCGCAACTTTTCGGATCATTATACAATGTCTACAGAACTGATCGATCCCCGCTGAATAGTCATAAAACACGCGGCGGAGGGGTCCTGATTGCTGTTTCAACTAGGCTAACCAGCTATCTCAGCGAGTCGCCCATTTCAAGCCGATTGGAGCAGATTTGGATTGTTCTGGAGCATCTACGAGACACACTTAGCGTGGGCGTAGTCTACATTCCTCCCGATCGAAAAAACGATTGCACAATCATCCGTGATTATGTGGATTCGCTAGGCTCAATATCATCTCAACTGAGCTCTCACTCTCCTGCGCTCTTATTCGGCGACTACAACCAAGCTGGGTTACAGTGGCCAAGCTTGTTATCGCATATGCCGGCGGCTTGTTCTAGCCTTTTGAATGGATTTAATTTTCATGGATTCACTCAAGTTAATACTATGCTGAACCGGAATGGGCGCTTGCTCGATCTTGTTCTAGCAAATAATCGTGCATTACCAGGCTCACTCCTTACTCTGCCAGTAGATGATGATGATATAAAACTACCATCTATTGTAGCAAGGTAACTTCCCATAGCAGTGGAATAATCTGAAAAACGATTTGATCAGGATTCTAATATTGTTTGTGATCATCAAGCTCCTGTATGAAGGGCCAAAAACGTTTGGGCGGGCCCGTAAGCAGAGACACTTACGCGAAACCCGCGAATATAGGGAAAAGGATCTCCTTCCAAAAGCAAGTTCACACGCACAGCACTAGAATCGAGCCCTCGATTGACAGAATAAACCCAATAGATGGGGTCGAAGAGCCCGCCCTCGTTCCGCGAAATGTTAACAATAGGGAGGAGGCAGTCCCATGCTCCCTATCCAAATCGTTTCACTTGGGTGCCCTGATGCTCCCTCCCTTTCCCCGTTATATGTTATTTAATATTTAGTATATTTTGTACACACAATATTAGGATATCATTATAGACAAACATGCCAATTTATTCAAATTTCAAACTTGAATGATACTACCAATGGATTGTTACTGAAAAATAAATAAAAATTAGATATGAATTTATGTCCTTCTTGTCCTGGAAAAGCTGAAAATAGAATAGATCATTCCAAATATCAAAAATAAAATTTCAATAAAAGATATTGTTTTTAAAGACATGTAGTAATTTTTTTTTATACTGTTCTAGTTGTCTAGTTGTTTCAAAGATAGCAATTGGAGTGAACGAAGAGTCCGGTTTGATGATTCCTGAAATAAATGGCTTATTTTACCATAATGCCACTAAACACAATATTAAAATATAATCTTACATTGGTTAGAAGCACATGCCAGTCTTTTATGAATATAGTAGTTGAAATTCAGAAGTGCAATTTTAAATTAAGTGTAATGCTGAAATGCTGAAAAACAAATTGAGCCTTTGATGCCCGTCGTGTTGCTCCCGGCACTCACATGGTTTTGGAATGCAAAAATGATTCCAAAGCGTGCTGAAATTATTGATCAAATGAGAATGGGAAATATACAATATGATTTAAAGGTACACGATCTTCAGTCGCACCCCCTCACTTCGCTATTGTCAGATTGACAACATTGCCCAGGCTACGCCAACCAGCGTCTCCATGTTTCAGCTGGCAGTCTTTTGTGATCATATGACTCGTGGAGGCGTGAGGTAGGAACTTGTGAGGACGAGAGGTCGGCCGCATCCTCCTTCGAAGTTGTCAACTCACCATTTGAAGCCCTCCCCCCTCCTCCCCCAGAAACACCACTCAACCATCTATACCCCCCCCCCCCCCCCCCCCCCGGAATTTCCACCCTCCCCCCCCCTTTTTTTATTTCCCCCCCATTGGAGTCCTACTCTCTTGACTTTCGGCGGACCGATTACGCTGCATTGAATAATGAGCTTGCTGGAATTGATTGGCAATTTATTGAATCGACAAGTAATGTGAACGACGCAGTTGATTTTTTCAGTTCTGCGCTGGAAAATGCAATTTTTCGCATTGTTCCAGTACGTCGCCCTCCGCAAAAACCATCATGGTCAAATCCACGCCTACGCGTACTGAAGCGACAACGCTCTGCCGCCCTCCGTAAGTACTGCACTTCTCGCTCACCCTACTACAAACGACAGTTTAATTTCGCAAGTCATCGTTACCGCAAATATAACCGTTTCCTTTACAATCGACATGTAAGACGCACGGAAGCAAACCTGCGAGAGAACCCAACAAATTTTTGGTCGTTTGTTAACTCCAAGCGAAAGGAAACCGGGTTGCCTTGTTCCATGTTCCTCGGAAACAACACAGCCAATACTGAAGGTGAGAAATGCAACCTGTTTGCCCAACGTTTTATGCAAGTGTTCAACGATTTCTCCGCTTTGCCGACACAAGTGATAGATGCTACGATGGGGTTGCCACACGATGTGGTCAATTTCGATTTTCCACGCATTACTGATGACATAGTGATGACTGCAATACACAAACTGAAGCTCTCGTTTGCCACTGGCCCTGATGGCATCCCATCGTCTGTTTTAAAACGATGTGCAGACAGTCTTTGCCTTCCCCTTGCAAGGATCTTCCAGCTTTCGGTGCAGCAAAGTGAGTTTCCCACACGCTGGAAACACTCGTATATATTTCCGATCCACAAAAAAGGAGATAAACGGGACATTGTCAATTACCGTGGTATCACCTCACTGTGCGCATGTTCAAAGGTATTCGAAATTATTATAAACGGTTCCTTGTTTGAGTGCTGTAAAAACTACATCAATTCTGATCAACACGGCTTTTATCCGAAACGATCGGTTTCTACGAACCTGGTTCAGTTTACTTCTAGCTGCCTGCGTTGTATTGATTCTGGATGGCAGGTTGATGCTGCGTATATGGATCTGAAGGCTGCGTTTGATACGGTGGATCATAAAATTCTGCTTGCTAAGCTGGACATACTCGGCATATCATCTGCCGCTGTGGATTGGTTTAGGTCTTACTTGGTGAATCGCTCAGTACGGGTTAAGATTGGCACGTCGGAGTCGGAAGCTTTCACAAATAATTCGGGAGTTCCGCAAGGCAGCAACCTTGGTCCACTGCTCTTCTCGATCTTCATAAACGATGCCATCTTGCTATCCCCACCAGGGTCCCGCCTCTTCTACGCAGATGATTCAAAAATTTACAAAACTATAAAAAGTCTATCAGACTTTTCCGACTTGCAGCATATGTTGTATATTTTCGCCGAATGGTGCTCAAGGAATCTGATGGGCTTAAGCATCGAAAAATGCAACATAATATCATATCACCGGAAAAACGCACCAATCATCTTCGACTATGTCCTCTCCGGGCAATCGCTCACTCGCGTTCAACACATCAAGGATCTCGGTGTTATTTTGGATAATGGAATGACATTCAGATTTCACTACAACGACATTGTGTCCAGAGCCAATCGTCAACTGGGCTTTATTTTTAAAATTGCTGACGAGTTTCGTGACCCGCTCTGCTTCAGGTCACTTTATTGCTCACTGGTACGTTCCATACTAGAATCATGTGCTATTGTATGGTGCCCTTTCCAGGCCATATGGATCGCCAGAATCGAAGCAGTTCAACGAAAGTTCGTAAGATACGCTCTTCGCTTTCTCAGTTGGCGTGATCCTACGAACCTGCCTCCGTATGAAGAGCGTTGCCGTCTGCTTAATATCGAGCCACTTGAGGTGAGACGAAAGGCCGCTCAGGCTTTGTTTGCTGGGAAGCTGCTCAGGGGTGAAATTGACTGTCCGGCACTGTTGTTACAGTTAAATTTGTACGCTCCCGAGAGACCTCTTCGTCAACGTGTATTTTTGCATCTTGAGCCACAGAACAACAACTATGCACTTCATGAACCAATTCGAGAAATCAGCCAGCGTTTCAACGAGCGTTTCAATATGTTCGACTTCAACTTATCTGCTGACGTGTTTCGTCATCGGCTACTTGACTCTTTCCGTACTTCTGGCCGTAACCAAGTAATTTAAGTTTTTTATTCATTTAGACATTTGTTGTCAGTTGAATTATTGTGATAAATAAATATACAAATAAATAAATATAAAAACAAAAAAAAAACAACAAAAACAATCAACATAAAAAAAAAAAAAAAAAAAAAAAAAAAAAAAAAAAAAAAAAAAAAAAACCAAAAAAAAAAAGAGACCTGTCATCAACAGATGCGAATTCGGCGATAGGGAAAACGGGGTTGGAAAGTACCTTCAAAGAGAGATTCCCAGAAAAGGCTCGTCCGAGGGTTTCTTCCCAGTTCCTGCTTTAATGAGTTGTGGTGGATTGGACTTGTTTTAAATGTACCTTAATTTACCGGATATTGATATCTAAGTTAGGCATTAGAATCATAATCTGTCCAGCTGTCGTGTGATGCTGGATTTAATTATGTCGACCTAAATCAGTCAATTGCTTTTCGCTTTGAAGCGGGAAATCAATACTCGTATTGTGCTACGGGTATCCACGCGCGTTGATTGCGGCTAATTTCGATGTTGATTTATATGAACCCGAGCTCGGCTTTCGATTCGATAGTTGGGCCACAATTTCCTCAATGGCTAGCAATCGATCATTACGCTTTGGCGGGCAAATTGCAATCACTTCACGCCGTTCACCATCATCGGATCGGAAACAACAACTGGAGAACAGATTGTACTCCACACTCCGGCAGGAAGCACTCGTAAAATTGATTACCGACATTGTCTTTCCTCTCTGTCTCTCTCTCACTCTCGCCCCGGTAGAGGAAACACATAGGTACTCACACTAATGCCCGTTGAGTGATGAAAATCCGACTGTAATCGATCTTCGGTCGATTTGCACCCACCACTGCTCACACCAACCTTCCAGGGCTCCTGTGCACAAAGGAGATGGTTGATAAATTACACTTCTTCGCTCTCAATTCGATTCCGTTTCCCGCAACAATGTTCATTGGATAAACAAAAACCACGCTGGAAACCACCAAAAGTCGAGAAGTTCTAATTGTAATTCAACAAATCGAAATTTTAAACCAACTCATTAATCTTACCCTCTTCCCTCCCCCCTCCATCAACAACAGACGGGGATGGCTCGGGGATTATCCACCAAACCGAGCCATCAGGGATGCAACAGTTCTGAAAAGATAAATTTTACGATAATGTACATACACAAAGTTCTGACTGGTCAGGATGACGGTGGAAAAGGCACGGAACACCAACCGAACCAATAAGTTTAAATGAGCTGGAAAATTAATTACCAGTCGTATTAAATCTAGGGTTCAGCTTCCATTTTCCTTTTCTTCTTCTCTAAACTTTATTTCGAATGATGGATTTTTTTCTGCATCCTTTTCCCATTTCATTCAAATGCTCGCGATGACGGACGAGTTCGGACCGTAGCGCAGGAAATCAAACATACATTAGAGCTAATTTGAGCGATTAGACCTCACTTGTGGTGATTCCGTTTTCCGCCGAATCATCAAAATTTCCATTTCCAACGTCAACCTTGCCCCCCTCCCCCTTATTTTCATCAAAAGCAAGCGAAACGAACAAAAGCATCATTCCATTATTTCAATACAACGAAAATCGAATGAACCCAAATCTCCAATCTCCCCTCGCCTTCCGCTTTTTTTCGATTCGGCAAAGATTGAATGTAAACATCAAACACGCCATTGGGAAGGTAGGTGCTTTCAAATGTGGGGAACCGAAAAAAAAAGTCCAAGCGAGACACGGAATCCTTTGGTCCCGTTATCAGTTCCACGGATTTTGGGATGTCTCGAGAAAATACACGCGAATACCATCAACAACGACAACAGCAACAAACATAATGGTGATAGCAGCGAGTAGGCATATAACATTGGATTACATTGTTAGCAATGGCGGAAAAGTTTCGCTTCCTCTGCCGATTTGAAAGCGACTGAATGCGGGCAGGAATGGGAGGAGGGGGAATCTCGGCTGATCACATACCAACATGTTCCTATGTATCGGTATCCCGTTGTCAATTCAATGTTCAGGCGCGTGTGTCTTATTTCAGTTGTTTTGTTGTTGTTGTGAACATATGTGAAAGATATCGTTCTTCACCTGTGAAAGAAGAATGGATCAACTCATTGATGAATTCACTCATGATTCCAGGATTCTGATTCTGAACAATAGTGTCATGGAAGATTGCGTTTTCCATCTGTATGAGGATGTGGAGAGTAATTTTAATTCAAGAATAATACCATGTATTTCACGTAACATGAGGGAATGGATATTTCGATCTTGGGAAAGAAGAAACTGGTACATGAGAATCACTAGTACAACAACTACAACTTCTACCTACTGACTGACTGACTGACTGACTGACTGACTGACTGACTGACTGACTGACTGACTGACTGACTGACTGACTGACTGACTGACTGACTGACTGACTGACTGACTGACTGACTGACTGACTGACTGACTGACTGACTGACTGACTGACTGACTGACTGACTGACTGACTGACTGACTGACTGACTGACTGACTGACTGACTGACTGACTGACTGACTGACTGACTGACTGACTGACTGACTGACTGACTGACTGACTGACTGACTGACTGACTGACTGACTGACTGACTGACTGACTGACTGACTGACTGACTGACTGACTGACTGACTGACTGACTGACTGACTGACTGACTGACTGACTGACTGACTGACTGACTGACTGACTGACTGACTGACTGACTGACTGACTGACTGACTGACTGACTGACTGACTGACTGACTGACTGACTGACTGACTGACTGACTGACTGACTGACTGACTGACTGACTGACTGACTGACTGACTGACTGACTGACTGACTGACTGACTGACTGACTGACTGACTGACTGACTGACTGACTGACTGACTGACTGACTGACTGACTGACTGACTGACTGACTGACTGACTGACTGACTGACTGACTGACTGACTGACTGACTGACTGACTGACTGACTGACTGACTGACTGACTGGCTGACTGACTGACTGACTGACTGACTGACTGACTGAAACCCCACCCTCTACGCAATCGACTAGAGTAGTCCCCGACGGTGGATCTACCCTACTGCAACAGAAGAGTCTCTGGAAGTTGAAGTTATGCCCCACTGAAGGCAAGCATCTCACTTCGCAATGACTGAATCGTGGGCAGTCAAAGGCCATGTGCTCCGGTGTTACTTGGACGGCTGCGTAGTCCGGACAGAAGGGTGGCGCTACGTGTCCGAATCGATCCAAGTATTGCCTGAAGCAACCATGGCCAGACAGAAACAGCGGAAGATGGAAGTGTACCTATCCATGCTTCCTTTTCATCCAGATTGACAGATCCTGTATGACCTGGAGCCTTGATCGACTGTTCTTCCGCATGCCCTATTCTCCCTGTCATTTTGCCATCGACTCCACTCTCACCAGCTTCTGAACTCCTGTGATATTTCTCCGCTGATCACACTCACAGTCCTCCGCCAGAGTGCTGCCAATTGGGACCATTCCGGCAATGACGCATGCTGCTTTTACGGTTGTCTCGATTACTGTCCGAATAGCATCTCCCTTTGGGACCGTCCATTAATTATCGTCCCCTTTTTTCCCCCCCCCCCCTTTCTCGTGACATATATCCGAAACCGAATTGCATTTTCGAAAGACCGTGTGCGCTCTCTGGAAATTTCGTCAGCCTGCTGAGGGTGATCCTCTCCAGTAGTTTCCCGAGCGTCTTTAGCAAGCATATTGGCCTATACGATACTGGATCTGGTTTTGGTTTCAGCCCAACACTAACGTTTGCATTAAAAAAATTGGACTTCTCTCGGATGATGATAAAAAAAAGCTAAGACAGATAATTGCTTTTGATAAATTTCCCATGGAAGGTAATTATTTAAGCAAAAAAATTCAACGCCCTTGGGAGCGACCTTCCGGCAGTTAACCCGAACATTCGCCATGGCGGACGAAAACATGCGTGTAGGCATGTTTTTGAGTTCTTTCTTCGTTTTATTTATCAATTCCTCCCCAGTTTTCGCGACAAAATTGTTGGAGTAGATCTTACGCTTCAGGTTGGCCCAGAAATTCTCGATGGGACGCAGCTGGGGGACGTTGGGCGGGTTCGCCGACTTGGGTACCACATCGATATTCAGCCGCTCCATCTCCTCCAACGATCGCTTCGAGTAGTGGGCCGACGCCAGATCCGACCAGAACACCGCGTCTTCGCCCTTATGGTATTTCTTGATGAACGACGCAACTTCCGGCAGGCATTTCGTACTATAAATTTCCCCCTTCACGGCCAGTCCGAAAGAAGAGCAACTTTGACATCCCTTTCTCGCTGATTGTCAGCCACAGCAGCAGCTTCTTGGGGAACTTGGTGTGTGAAATGAACTTCACCTCGGAGCTCACTTCCTTCGTGGGGGAAGTAAAATACGAAGTGCCCTGCCAGTCGTTGCCATCCAGGGTGAGATAGGTCTCGTCGTCCATCACCACCGCCACGTCGCGATTCGCCGGGAAAATCGAGTTGACCATCTTATTCAGCCGCTGCCGCTGCGTCATTGCCTGCAGCTCCGAAACCAGTGGACGTGACTTCCGCTTCCTGACATGTATGCTCATGTTCGCCAGGTACTTTTTCACTGTTCAACCGGCCTAACCGACATCCCGGCCAAGCGCACGCATCGATGTAGCCACTTTCCCCTCGGTTTTCCTCTTCAGCATCCTTTGGAGCTTCTTGTCGCTCAGGGTCGTCGGCCGTCCGGAACCGGGCTTTCTTTCGATGCTCTGATTATTGTCTAATAGTGCCAAGATGTTGTAGATGCCGGAACGGGCGTATCCGGCGTCCACAAAGTGCCGCACGATGTCCGTTTTCGACGCGGCGGGTGTCGTTCTTTGAACACAAACACTTCTGAACGGAGTTGCTTCACTGTTTTTGCCATCACGGTTAGAGTTCGACTGATAGAGCTGTCAAATTTTATCTGCTGACTCATGGGTTACTATGATTGATGCTGCATGGGTAGTTTTGTCAGTGCGGGTGAAGGTAAACCCATGAAAAATCGGCAATTTTTGTCCATTTTTTTAAATGCAATTGCTTCTATATTTTCACCCTGCCATCACATCCCAGCACATTCCTGAACATGTCTAGAAACGCCTGAGTCGTCACTTTCAGAGCCACGTTAGGGATTGCATCCAGTTCGGGGGCCTTCTTCGTTTTAAGCCCACACACCGCAGCCACGAGCTCCTCGGATTGACTGACGATTAAAGCAATTTAACAGGCGCTATTAGGCTGATATTCGTTTTGTGCCTTTTTTCGACTCACATCGATATATGACCAGATGAACTGACTGAGAATGATGGAATGTGGTTTAGTAGATTTACCACTAATGTTCTGCGCTGACAACTTCGACTAAATAGCTGAGCTGAAATTTACAGTGGAAGCGCTTTAGGTGATGTTGTTCATTACTTACCTATGCTGGTCCAACGTCTCATTACCCAGGTAACCAATAAGCCATTCCAAAGCGTCTTAACGGCAGCCTATCGAGAAATGAAGTCGCCTTAAATGCAACATAACTCGCCTCCCCCCACCCAGCAGTTATTTTATTACACTAATATAATAATTTTATATTAATTTTTTTTTCTTTCCAAATCCCCTAACCCCCACCCCACTTTTCTCCCTGTCGAGTTGACCAAAGTGCGAAATATTTGATTGAGTCGGTAACCGAACCCACCTATTAACTATATTGTTCAAATTTTTCAAAAATTTTTTCGAAAATTAAACCATCCAGTAATACGGGGCTTTTTTAATTATTTTTGATATTTTTTAAAATAAAAAAAAAAATATTTACATTTGCACTCTTGTTTTGTGAATAACTCGAATGTTTTTGTTATTCGGAAAACCTCATTGGGGCGCTGTTCCAAAGTTGCGATTTGAAGTATTTTTCGAAGAAGTTATTAATTAATATTTGGACAAATGTCGATATCTATTTCAAAGATGATTCAGAAGAGGGGCTATTATCTAGTTATCATTTAATTATACGTGGTGATACTGAAGCTATTGACAGCATTGATTCTTTAAACATTTATCATTGAAAGGCAGGTGTATACTATAGATATGCATTGATCGATCAATCTTTTTCCTAAGCTTTTTTCGATTTTTTCAGAACCGAGGATTTTGTTTTTGAATTTTTGGAGGATTCTCTGAACTTTGGAAGAATTCTCGAAACTTTTTTGAAATATTGATAAACTTCTTGAAATTTGTTTATGCCTCGCTGCTAAACTTCAGGGATTTTTTCTTAACGATCAAATGTCTCAAACAAGGTGAGATGGAAACCAAGGAATTGTTATTCATATATAAGTTTGTTTCCAAGCTCAAAGTACGGTGTGCAACCGTTCACAAGATGGTGTTTACCATTTTTTTAAATGGTGTCATGAGCAATGGATATCATTATTCATATGAATGATTTTTGTATAGACCGTTTCTTCTGTTCGTCAATGATTATCTCTTGAATTCCAGGGACGCTCTTTTTTGATCTTCGATAAAGCTCTTCGCTGAAATCCTTGAACTGTTTCTCCTTAACTTTTAGCAAGTTTCCTCATGAACTTCTTGCAATGCACTCCTGATTTTCTTGTAAATTCTAACAACCCAGCCTAACCTTCCCGGAACAGTTGATAATTTTTTTTCCTGAACTTAGTTTCTGTCTAAACTTCTAAACTTCCTTCTGAACTGCGAGGAAAATTTCTCCAAAACTATGGGAAAGTTTTCTCCAGAATTTCTTGAAAAATCTTCTTAAATTTGTTGGAAGTTTCTTCCTGAAGAGTCCTCTTTGGTACTTCAATGAAGTTTTCTTCTTAACTTCGGAGAAGTTTGTTCTTGAATTTCTGAGGAATTCCTGCTTCAACTACTAGGAAGTGCCCCCTATATTTCTGGAAAGATTCTTCTGGTTTTTCTCAGAAATATCTACCTGAACTTCTGGGAACTCCTAAACTTCAAGAAAGCCTCATTCTGAACTTCTGGAATGTTCGATTTGATCCTCAGGAAAGCACTTATGAGTTGTTTCAACTAAACTTTTGGGAAATTTCCTTCGGAACTTCTGGAGAGCCCTCTCCTGAACTTTAGAGAAGTTTCCTGAATTTTTTGAGATTTTTTTCCTTCTTGGACTTATAGGCAGTGCCCTCTCTGGTAGGTTTCTTCTTGAAATTCTGGGAAGTTTTTTCCTGAGCTTATTCTATCTAAACATCCAAACATCTAAAAGTCCCACCCTGAACTCTGAGGAAAATTTCTCCGAAACTTTGGGAAAAATAGAATCTAGGAAAATTCCCTTAAATTTGTTGGAAATTTCTTCCTGAACTTCTCTCTGAACTTCTGGGAAGTTTTCTCCTGAACTTCGGGGAAGTTTGTTCCTGAACTTCTGAGAAAATCTTGCTCAAACTACTAGAAAGTTCCCACTATTTTTCTGGAAAGTGTCTTTCTGTTCTTTGAAGAGATTTTTTTAAGAACTTTGAGAAATCCTTATTCTGAAATGTTTTCTTCTGAACTTCGGGAAAGCTCTATAGCAGGAAGCTCCAACTAAACTTTTGGGAAGTTTCTTTTGAAACTGTTGAGAAGTCCTTTCCTGAGCCTCAGAGCAGTTCTCTCCTGAATTTCTTGGACGCAACGTTCTGAGCTTTGTGGAAGTTTGTTCCTGATTTTTTGAGAAATTATAGGTGGTGCCCTCTCTGGCTAGTTTCCACCTGAACTTTGAGAAAGTGTTTTCCTGGACATCTGGGAAGACCATTTTGATTTTTTGGGAAAAAATCCAAAGCCTCTAGAATGTTTCTAACGTTTAAGTAATCCTCTTTCCTAAACTTCTTCCTGAAGCTCTGAGAAGTCCTCTCCTGATTTTTGGGGATGTTCTCTCCTTAACTTCTGGGAAGTATGATCTTGAATTTCGAAGATTTTTGGTCCTGAATTTTTTGGGATATTCCTGTTTGAACTACTAAGAAGTTTTCTTTCTATAATTCATGAAATTTAGGATTAATTTCATAAATTTCATTAATTTGTGGGTCGATTTTCAAATCCCAAATGCAAATGTACTAAAATAATACGTTGAGAAGTACAATAGAAAAAAAAATCAGAGTTCTAAGAATAATTACAAAAGCTCATCACATTTACTGTTGTTCTGAGCCTCCGTGCGATGACCGACTGGGATTGAGAGCCAATGTAGGGATCGAGAATGAATCGAGTTTTTTAAATTTCCCCCCCCCCTTTTTTTGCATTAATTTTGCTAGCTCCACGCCACATAAGCCTTTGGCGATGCCCACATTTATTTTAATCAGTTCAATGAACCATTCGAACTAACGGTTTTTTGTTTTGTCTTTAATTGGATTAGACATTTTTTGCTAGAAGTAAATTTTTTTTTGTTAATTCACCTGCAAAAAAAATTATGGTTTAGTGTATTTCTTACCTTGCTGAGTCAATCACCCCTAACCGATAAAAAACGCGTATCAAAACAAACTCTTACTTGACAAAATGTGACAGATCAGTCACTAGTTACCGAGCGATCGAATGAGTGAACCAACTCGACAAAATTTCGTCGATCTCGACATCTGTAATAGCAAAATTGGTCTGTCGAGCCAAGTGACGGCCGACTCGATTTCTATCGATTGATCTATAACAGGCCCCATAATAATGAAAAACACTAAAAAATCATCACAAGACAGATTTCGTCTGATGAAATTCATGCTTACCGATTGATAATCAAAACAACAGTGACAGCAGACTTTTGACTCGCACTTAGAGCCGACTTCATTCATTGCAGCAAACAAAATTCAGTTGGCAAAGAAGTGACAGCGGTAGCCATGAAAATCGGGAAAGTAAACATCATCGTTCCACTGGGATATAATTATTTTCACTTCTCATGGATATTTTACGGAACTCCAAGGCACTGGTTGGGAGTGGGTGCTTTTCTGGGCTGAAACACAGGCGTTTCCAACTTGTATCCAGGCTCCAAAGCCAGCAGTGTAGTGCCTTTTCTAGCGTGAGAGTTTGACTGTCGGTTGGGACATGATCACTAACTCTCGTCCTAGCTTTTTATGGCTTATGGTTTATAGCGCCTTTACTTGCTTATCTAACATCACCAATAATCTGAGGTGCACAAATTCATATATGACCTCGAGCTCACCTTCGAAGATTGGCACTGTCCGACCTGGAAAAGTTTTCCGATAATGTTCTCGTCGTCGGCGAAACATACGAACTGGCTGGATTAATTGAAAATGCAAGATTTTCGACCTTGTCGAAAAGCTTAGCATGGTTCAAACGCACCCGATATCCTCACAAGGTGGTAAGCATGGTTGAATTTCACTCCAGTCGGTCTGGTATCAATTCTAGTCGGTGCCGTTGCGATTTTCAGTGACGAGAAATCTCTGATCTAGTCTTCCTTAGGGAGTAATAAAATCTGAATTGTCAATTAAGAATATATGTAGTTTCAATTTGTATTAGGCTTGTGGTGTCACCTTTTTTCAGTCTTGGTTTATTTCAGCTGGGTAATTTTAACAGCGGAATTGATTATACCCGTCTTGAGTGTATTCTATTTACAGCTTATCGCTGAAGATAAATGAGCGATTCCGTTTGTTTATATTTATCAGCTACCATGGAAGCCATACGGGAGCAAGTTTTAACATTACATTTGCAAAACCTTAGACCGTGTCAGATATTCAACAGCCTTAAGCAGTTCGGAGTGAGTAAGCGTTTTGTTTTTCGTACCTTGAAACGGTTCAAGGAAACTGGAAATGTTCATATTCAACACTAAGGAGGTGTCAGACGAACTGCCAGAACGAAGAAAAAGATCAAATGTGTGAGGGAGCGAATAACACATAATCCGGCTGTATCTGGCCGTTAATTGAGCAAACAATTTCAAATATCCCCTGCTTCAATGAACAAGCATCACACTTCGGTCATAATTAGTTGTAGTAACTTGATTATGACTTAGCAAGTCATATTTATGTTATCTCAACCGAATGGCAACAAGTGTGCTACTAGAGAGGCTCCTCAGACATGATCTGGAATGCAAGCCGGACAAGAAACAACGGGTTCACGGGTTGACGGAGCGTCAAAAACAAGCCAGGGTCCAAAGAAGCAAAAATCTTTTGGTTTGAAACGGTAACTGCGAGATTCTATTTTCGGATGAAAAGCTTTTCCTCCTTCAGGACAGTCATAATCAACAAAATGATCGTTTTTATAGCAAAAGTCTTGCCAATATTCCAAGAGATAAACTAGCTGTAGAACGCTATCAGAATGAATCGAAAATCATCGTATGGGGTGCCGTTTCACGAAAAGAAAAACTTCCTCTTCTTTTCATAGAACCTAACGTAATAATCCACACTGAATATTACATCGAGCAGGTTTTGAAGACCATCTGCTTCCATCTGTGGTGCGCGGAAAATTTACCCGATTTCAGCACAAGCGAAGAATGACCTGCATCTTCAACGGGTCTCAACCCACTTGACTACTCTGTTTGGAGTTATATGCTTCAACATATAGGCCTTACAAAAGGGCTTACTTTTTATCGATTCAAGAAACATTTAGTTGATATTTCGGACCAAATTCCTCAGGAACTCGTATATGCCAGCTGCGATGGGCTTACAAAGCGTTTGCGCAAAGTTATCAAGAGAATGGACGAGAGATTCGAATTGAATTAATATGGTTTATTTCTATTACATGTATCTTTCAAATGAAAAATAAATGCTATGATTTGGTTTTTTTTTTTTTTTAAATTTCTTTTTTTTTTTTTTGACACCTATTTTGAGAAACCCACCCATTTACCAATCATTTGACTCCGTTAATCGTTTTAATTGTCCATGTTTGCGTTTTTGCAGTTATTAGGGCATTTGCAAACCTGATGGATATTTTGATCTAAAATTGATCCGTTTCAAAAATTTAGATCATCTTATTTTAGATCAAAATAAGGAATCTTGCACCGCTGATCTATTTACTTTGATCTATATGCAAAAAAGCAAACGGCAACCCAGTCAAACGAAACGTCATTCCAAAATAATACACAGCGGTAGCTCAATTTCAGCTTTCCACTGTTCTCCAGAATCGTTGTTCGGAATTAAACAAATTATCGATGTGCAAACGAATCATCCGCTTTCCTCCTGATAGTGCATCGAGAAGTACATTGTAATGCACGTTCCCAACCGCTCGATGATGACTCCGGTCGGATTTGTGTACCTTCGCGAATTACGGTGACCCTGCTGCCATTTTTTGGCTTTCCGCTTTCCCATTTGATTGCGGATAAGAATGATGCCCAGTTTCTCACAGAACGAACGAAATTCGTATCCGGTAAACTGGGTTCCGTTATCGGAGACAATTACTTTCGGTACGCCGAATTTTGCAAAGCTCTCGAACCCGATCATCGTCGAAGCAGTCGGTGATTTTGTCTAGAAAATCTCTGGCCACTTTGAAAACGAATCGACAATTACCAAATAGCTGAATCCGTTGGTCGGTCCGGCGTAGTCAATATGAATGCGCTTTCAATGTCCTTCTGGGTACTGCCACGGATATGGCTCTGCTTATGGTAGAGATTTTTTGCACAACTGGAACAGCGTTGAATGTACCGATCTCGTCGTTGATCTACGGCCAGCAAATGACACTCCGAGCGATGGCTTTGACTCGCTCGTTGCCGGGATGACCTTGTAGTAGCTGTTTCAACAGCTTTTTCCGGACTGGAATCACCAGTCGTTCGATCATCACGCATCCTTGTACTACGGATAATTATTCACGCCGGTGGGAAAACGTCTGCTACGCTGGATCTTGAATTGACTTTCAGATTTTCAGCTGGAGTGTAAGGGTGTTGAAGGAAGTATAACTGAATGCAGATCTTCAGGCTTGGTCTTATTTCAAACGATTGTTTAACGACAGGATTAAAATAAATCCAATATCAGATACAAAAACCAATTCCAAAAGAAATTGAATTCTTCGGAGTTGAAAGTCTATTCTCTCGCCTCAAGTCTTTCTTGTTTATGTAGTAAGTGGTACTGCATGTAACACCTCCAAACCAACAACTGCGCATTTCATCTACAGTTGATTTCAGCAACTCTTGATTCAATCGATATGAAAACTTCGATTCAACTTTCGTTCACACTTTTGAAGAAATATGAGTCTGGTTAATAGTTCTCAAAGCACATTAGTTCGAATACTATTTATACTTTTCATTTAGAATTCTTTCAGCTGTTGGTAGACTTAACTGTATCAGTTGAATATTTTATTGCAGTTATATTTTCTGTAATTCATTTTGAATGATATGATATTAAACATGTAATAAGCACTTGAGTTACTTTAATGCGAAGATTCATACTGATGAAAAGGTATTAACAATTTTAAAAAATACTCGCGATTTATGAATTTGAGATATTTTTTTGGTTTTATTCTTATTTAGAATTATCTTGAGATAGTAAATATATGGCAGGCAGTAGACATTTTAAGCGCCAGGATGTACCGTTAAAATTACATTAATCTAGGCTCGGTAGTGTTCAATAAACGCATAGAAAAAAGTATTCGGTATTGAAATCTCACACGGGATCCAGGGAACTGATTCATACATAAAGTCTACTAAACATAGCTTAGGATGTTATGGTTATTAAACGACAGTTCGAACGATCTAAGATTTTTCCAACTGATAGGATTGCTATAACATAATGATAAATAAATACACGTAAATTTTTCACCACCCCACCACCTTTAGTTTTCGGGTAGTCTCCCAGCTTTTAATATCATGGTCTTTCAATCGGACCTTCCGTTCCTTTTCGATGAATGCCGAGTTTCCAACTACTTTGTCACTGAGTTGCTTAATTGTACGTGAATATTAATATTACGAATATTACATGAATTATATTTTAAAATGCGCGTATTACAATTTTTGTACACTTTGCTAGACATGCAGTAAGATCCGAAAATTGTAACTACTGGGACAACCCGGGAACCAAATAGAAACAGATTCGTGGGCGAGATACTCCAATGATAGCTCGTAGGTCTGATCCAGAACGGCGTCTTTGTACGCATTATCCTGTATGTTAGCTGGCACGAAACGGAGCAAACAAGTCAAGTTAACCGCCTTCATGAAGAGCTTTTTATGTTCTTCGTTGAAGCTGCTGTAGTTGAGCACTTCAAATATGAATGTCAGCACAGCGATAAATACTCTGGTCCACTCGGATGGATCAAATTTCATTCAGCAATAGGGAAAACCGAGTGGGAAATATGATAAGAGACAGTAAAAGGTTCACCAGTGTAAAAGGTGAACACTTCAGTCAATGATCACCTATTGAAGTTGATTCTCGGAAGTATTTGGGGCTAACGAATTTGCTGTGTCAAGTACAGCACGCCAGATATATATTTTCCAATACATCACTCAGGAATAGTCGTTTCTGCTCACAGGAGATCTTCAGAATGCCAAGGAAAGTGAACTCTCGGATTCTTCCTGTGAAGTATCCCAAAAGATGATTAGCCGGTTAAGGATCAGCTTCGTAATTGAAGAGTAGTATACCAAAAAACGAAAAGAATTGATGCAAATGCTTCAGCAAAACGTTAATCATCATCCACCCATATTATATATTCCGTTTGTGTAGGATTTATTTCGAACGAAACATAATTCTCGAGTACTTTTTCAAATAGACGTATCTGATTTTGTAAACAAAGAGGGGAAGTAAGATTCAAACGTAAATTTCTCAAAACTCTCAGAATTCTCAAGGAAATTAGCATCACCATCATGTTAGAGAAATGTTATTCCTTATGTTGGTGGCTCTAGTTTGCATGAAAGTGCTAAGGGTTTCAAGAATTTAACGATTGCATTTTACTTCCCCTCTTTGTTTACAAAATCAGATACGTCTGTTTGAAAAAGTACTCGAGAATTTTGCATTTCGATCGATTCGACTTTTCCTATACAAAAAGTCAAGTCGATCGAAATTCAGAATGCGGAATTTAGTTTAGTTCGAAATAAATCCGACTCAACGGAATACAGAATACGGGAGATTCTCTAGAAGGTTGGTCAAACCACAATCAGGATTGAAGCTTTTAGAGCTTCCTATTTTTTCTTAAGGGTTTTGATTTCTTTCGATTTTTGCAAACCAAGATTTCGGCCGGTGGACTGGGACACACTTATTAACAACATGACCGACAACGAGGAGTTGCTCGACTTTTATTATATACATTACTGGAAGAATTCACCAGTTCGGCCAGAGTGTGACCTGGAATGCCGTTAAAGGATACTGTGATCGACCGCAGCCACGATCGGAAATACTTCTGCGAGGGCGTCATGGCGAAAATCGACGAATACAACTACGGCTGGAAGGACTGGCTGGTTAGTCCCATCTCTTCTTTCTCACCATTGGCTTTTGACTGCATTGCCCAAATTGAAGTACACAAAGTTGAAATCCGTTGAATACAGCTGGACCGTCCACTTTCAATGCAGGAATTACGTTCGTTTCACTTGCTACCGTGACCAGAGCAAAGTTGAAGACTTTGCAACAAATTGTATCAACCTTCACAGGAGTGGATGTCAGTTCTTCCGTCAATTTTTAAGTAGATTCAAATTTATTTTCTCTGCACTTCAGGGGTTGCAGTTTCTTCATCTCCCTCGTTCAAATTGCTTTCACCACCACAAACTTCCAGTTTATTTGGCAATTCATGGATTGCTCGTTGTCATCATCTGCATCTTCATCGTCCTCCTCACCGACGTCAATCTGGGCAGAACCTTCCTCGGCAATCGATTTTTCCATGTTTTTTTTCTTTTCTGATTTTTAATCCAACTTACTAACTTCATACTGGTAACTGCAGTTTGAACCTGAGCATTATACACATCATCTTCGAGGTCCGCATATAAGTTATCCGGAAATTATCAACGACATATTTTTCAGATCCGTCTTTTTCTTGTTGCTCGTCGGTTTCATTTTGCTTATTTTTCTTTTTCTGACGGCTTTGACACAGAAACCCTTTTTCTTTTTTTTTCAATAGCATTGTTGCCAGCAGTACTACAGAAAATAGATCAAGGCAGAAAAAGTGATCCAAAACATGCATCATTTGGATCAATTTTTTTAGAAGATCCAAAAATTTAAATCAGATTGTGGTATAAAAGCCAATATACAACGGCGAATTATCCCTCTCCGTTTTAAAAAAAAAAAAAAAGCATTTAAAATTTAAAAAATACTACAAAAAAAAAAACAACAACATTACATAAAAAAAAAAAAAAAAAAAATAAAAAAAAAACTTAAATTTTTTTTCAAATTATTTTCAATTGTTTCTTTAAAAAAACGAAAAAAAAAAAAAACCCAATTTTCGAAAAAAAGTCTTCCCACCTGGGGCACCTTACAAAGTTTCATTAAACAACAAAAAGATTTTATCAATAATCAAGAAAAACAACAAAACAAAAAGGGTTTTTAATAATAATTTTTTTATTTTTAAAAAGAAATTTAAAGGCCCACAAAAAAAAAACCAAAAAATTAAAGAATTCCTTTTCTTCTCATTTCAGGTACGTTTGTTATCAACCCCATGTAAAATTTGGTGAGTACCATTGTACTGACAAATGTATATGAAACCAATCAACCGTTGTAGGAACGAAGTGGAAAAACACTAACCCAGAAAAGGGATGATAAGTCCCTGATTAATGTTCGACTAGAATAAAACCTTCAAATTATATTGAATACTAAAACATGTGATTGCTCGATTACGTATTTCCCGATAAACTGACAAAATTAGTCAGGACAACGATGGATGCAGTTAAGTACCTTATCTGAAGCGTAAAGATACCATCTATTCTGTATGAAGCTTGAAAAATGATGCTTTAGCTTTTCTTCTGAAAGATGTGATTCAAATAATGGAGGTACACACTAAAAAAAAAACACGTAAATAAGCTTGCTTTGATACAACTAAAAAGAAAAATTTACATCTGATTTCAAAATTATATACAAGTAAAAACTCCGAATGTTAATGCCATGACGTCAGGGTTAGTCATGAAACACATGAACAAATTTTCCAAATGCTCTAATCTATATACACCGTGTCCAATAAATTCTCATACACTTTTTCCTTGCATTGGTGTCGTGCAACTACTCAACATGCTTCACGTATGTGTTGGTGTAGTTTTGCACTATGTTTATACAAACGCTTTTAGTTTGTGTCCGATGGTTTTCATTCGGTGTTTATCTTTTACCAGCGATGAAGGAGTTTCGTGCTGTGGTGATAAAAAAGTTTTTGAAAGGTGAGCCCGGGCGCTGTTTTCAGAAATTTGAAAAACCCCGGAGTAAAGCGGAATTTTGTGTACCGAACCATCCGAAGGACCGTGACACCTGCTCGTTGGATGACCGTAAGACATCTGGTCGTACTCGTACGGTGCGGACTGCACGAGTTGTTAAAGTGGTCAGGGAACGGATTAGCCGAAAATCACAGCGCTCTGTACGTAAAATGGCCGCAGATCTAAATGTTTCGAGATCGTCAATGCACAATATACTGCAAAATGACCTCGGATTCCAAGCTTTCAAGAAACGTAAGGTTCACGGAGTTTCGGACCCTTCCAAGCAGAAACGACTCGAAAGAGCAAGACTGCTTTTGTCGCGGCACGGTGGGGAAGAATTTATCTTTTCCGACGAAAAGTTATTCGTCTTGCAACAATCCCACAATGTCCAGAACGACAGATTGTGGGCTCTCTCTTCGAGAACTATTCCAGAGAGTGATAGGAATATTCCACGGTTCCAAAGTGATGCGTCAGTGATGGTTTGGGAGGAATTTGCAAGCGAGGCCATTGCAAACTGCAAATCTCGTTCAGGGCTGGTGCCGAGAAAATTTGACCGACTTTTTGGACAAGAATGAATGGCCTCCCAGTTCACCAGATCTGAATCCCTTGGATTATTTCGTATGGTCATACATGCTGGCAAAGGTAAATGACCACAGGGTGTCTAATATGAACCAATTCAAAACCGTAATCAAACGAATTTGGGACGAAATGCCGATGGAATTCGGGCGGCGCTGTGCCGGTTTCGAAAAACGTCTGGAGCTAGTCAAGAAGGTTAAAGGCGGTGTTATTCCAAAACATATGCTTTAGTTGATCAGTATTATATTGCAATATAATGGGTAAAGTTATCAATAAAATCTGGATTATCGATTTGAAATAAATAGAGTTTTATTTTGTATGAGAATATATTGGACACGGTGTACAGTAACCCCTAGGTCACGAATTGCTTGAACACGCTCTATAGCTTCTGAGCTGATGGAGTATTCAAACTCTGTTCGGAATTGCCGGCGGGTGAACGAAATAACTTTGCACTTTTTGATGTTCAGTTCCATTCCATTCTCAGAACACCACAAAAAAATCTCGTCGATGACAGACTGAAGAGCGCAACTGTCGAGATGCGATAATATAACCTTGTTGTTGTTTAGATCGTCAGCGTAGAGAAGAAAGCGTGATTTCAGCCGAAAGCACAAGTCATTCACGAACATTATAAAAATCAGTGGTCCCAGAACGCTTCCTTGCGGTACCTGACGTGACGGGGAAGACGCGTGACCGACTACCGTTTAATTTGACGAAAGCGATCCGACCAGATAAGGGCAGCCCTATGTTTGCACCTTAAAACTGAATGAATGATCCATGAAAAATTGAAATTCGTTCCATAAAAAACGTATTTCTGACCCATAAAGCTCTGATGAAAATCCATAACAAAATTAAAATGATCCATAAAATACAGCAATGTGATCCATACTTTATGTAGGTTTTAGCAATAAAATGTCAAAAATGTACCGTTATATATCTAGGCTATGATCCATAAAATTGAACCGATTACTCATAAACATATTGAAAATTATCCATAAAAGGTTCAATAACTTCCCTTAAACTTGTAAAATTGATTCTTAGAATTTACCGTTTGTGAACTAAAATATATGCACATGATCAATAAATTATTGAAAATATTCCATAAATAAATCGCCAATGATCCATAATAGGTTAGAAAATGAACCATAAACTTCTAAATACGGCCCATGGCAAATCAATGCTGTGCACTTAAATTAATATGTATGATCCATAAATTATGCCGGAGTTTTCCAATTTTGGGTACAATTTTTTAAAAATTTTAACACAGGGAAATCGATCCTTGACTGCACTACTACTCAGATTTATTATTAGGGGTATTCCTAGAAAATGTCGTATTTGCAGACAACTTCATATCTATTGTTCTGACATGAATTTTGACATTGACAGCTATCACATCCGAAACTTCATTCTATTCTCTAGTTATTTCAGTGTAAGTTACGCATCATTAGTGAAAGTAAACAAGTTTTTGTGAAGCCGAAAAATGTCGAAATTCGAGCCATCAAAGCAGCATTTGCGGGAAGTTTTAATTTTCCTGTTTAATTCGAAGAAAAATGCATCTCAAGCATGTGAATTGCTCTCCGAAACATACCCGGACTACAAAATCGACGTTCGAATGTGTCAACGTTGGTTTGCACGCTTTAAAAGTGGTGATTTTGTCACTGAAGACAAGGAACGCCCCGGCCCGGTCAAAAAGTTTGAAGACGTCGAATTGGAAACTTTGCTCGACCAAGACCCCTCACAAACGCAAAAAGAACTTGCAGCAGCATTGAGAGTTAACCAACCAGCCATTAGTAAGCGTTTGAAAGCATTGGGAATGATTCGAAAGGTCGGTCATTGGGTGCCATACGAATTGCGGCCGAGAGACGTTGAGCGCCGTTTTTTCACATGCGAAGAGCTGCTTAAACGGCACATACGGAAGGGTTTTTTGGATCGAATTGTGACTGGTGACGAAAAGTGGATCCATTACGACAATCCAAAACGTAAGGCAACGTATGGATACCCCGGTCATGCCACAACATCGACGGCCAATCCCAATATTCATGGCCAGAAAATCATGCTGTGTATTTGGTGGGACCAGCTGGGTGTGGTCTACTATGAGCTGTTGCAACCAAAAGAAACCATCACGGGCGAAGTCTACCGGCGACAACTGATGCGTTTGAGCCGTGCATTGCGTGAAAATCGGCCGCAATACGCTAAAAAACACAACAAAGTCATTTTGCAACATGACAATGCTCGGCCACATGTTGCACAGCCGGTGAAAACATACTTGGAAACGCTCAAGTGGGATGTCCTACCCCACCCGCCATATAGTCCGGACATTGCGCCATCCGATTACCATCTCTTCCGATCGATGCAACATGGCCTGGCTGACCAGCACTTCCGTAATTATGACGAAGTCAAAAAATGGATCGATTCGTGGATAGCCGCCAAACCAGCATCATTTTTCCGAGAGGGTATCCGTCAACTACCACAAAGATGGGAAAAAGTTATAGCTAGCGATGGCCAATACTTTGAACAATAAATGTATAACCATTTTTTCACAATAAAGCATCAAATTTGCAAAAAAAAAAAGACATTTTCTAAGAATACACCTAATACGTTTCCCACCCCAAATATTATTGCAAAAGATCACTTGAAGAAATTTTTAATTTTTAAAAAGCTTACTTTTCCCGCGCTCCCCTTTTTTCTTTGTATTTTTTTTTTCAAAATTTTGAAACCCTCCCCCCAAACAACCCCGGCCCCTTTTTTCCCCTTAAAAAACCCAAAAAAAACGGAAAACTTTCCAAAAAACACATTCTTGACCCCCAAACCTTGAAACCCAAAAAAAAAAAAAAAATAACCCCAAAAATTCAACAATTTGATCCATACTTTTAACAAAATTTAGCAATAAAATATCAAAAATTAACCGTTTTATATCAAGGGAAGAATATATAAAATTTTTCGGATTTCCCATTAACACATTGCAAATGATACTTAAAAGGTTCAATATTTTTCTTTAAACTTGCAATATTGATCCACAGAATGTAACATATGTGATAGTTTGTATAACAAATCATAGTCTTCAAAAAATGATTCATAACAAACCAACTTTGTGAACATAACATTATTTGATCTCCCCGCAACTGCGACACATGTTTGTCTAGAAATTTGGTAAAGAGCTCTCCTGCACATAAAGAACTTCAGGTCAAATTTATGACTTGATTAAACTGTTGTTTCAGAAAATTTGATTTAAATGATGCCGGGCAGACGCTTGCTGTCCAACTCGCTATCGCTCCAAACTACCAAACTAAAAAAAACATCCTCTGTTTGCATTATACCGGGCAAATGCTTGAATCAGCCGTTTGCCTGGAATCTAATCTACGCTATGTTAACACTTCGGATGTCGGAAACATCAACCGTTTAGTTCTTCAATCCTCAACACAGCTACGCAAAAACTCCGCAATCCTTCTTTAGCAGTAATACTATATCCGGATACCTGAAAGAATGGACATGTAACTAAATTTGAGTAGTAACGCAGTTGGAGATCAATTTTACAATCTTTAAGGATCAAAATTTAAAAAAAAAGTACCCCAACCTGGAAAAAGGCAGGCATAATTTATGGATCATACAATATGGTTTAGCGAACAAAACTGATTTACTATGTATCATTATTATAAGCTTATGGTTCATTATTCATCATTTTATGGATCATTGGCAATTTATTTATGGAAAATTTCAAATGCTAATGGAACATGCGAATATATTTAATTGCACAAGGGTTACATTCTATGGATCAATTTAACAAGTTTAAGGAAAGTTATTGAACCTTTTATGGATAATTTGCAATATGTTTATGGGTAATCCGTACACTTTTAACGACCATGCTCTAGATATAAAACGGTACATTTTTGATATTTTATTGCTAAATTTGTTATAAAGTATGGATCACATTGCTGTATTTTATGGATCATTTCATTTTTTTTATGGATATTCACCAGAGTCTTATGGGTCAAAAATGCGTTTTTCGTGGCACGATTTTCAGTTTTTTATGGATCGTTTATTACTTTTTATATGCAAAAGTACGTTTGCCCCAGATAAGTAAGAGCGCAACCACTTTGTGATCCAATCAGGAAAGCCCAGATACTTCAGTTTGTCAATTGCAAGGGTGTGAGGAACCTTGTCGAACGCTTTTGAAAAATCGAAGTATATGGCATTAACCTTGGTGACGATTCTCAATTTCCGTTGATAAGAAATTTACGTAAGACATCAGATTTGTTTTCATGGATCGCTTCTTAACAAAACCATGTTGAAATTCCGAAATCAGCGGTCGAGATACAGCGTAAAGAGCTTTGGGAACCAATTGTTCAAATAACTTGGCCATACAGCATAAAATTGAAACACCTCTATTATTTTCAACAGCATGTTTGTTACCAGCTTTGAAAATCGGAGTTATTGAGGCTAACTTCTACGCTTCGGGAAAAGTACCTTCACTGAGTGACCTGTTAAAAATAGTCGTCAAGGGCATCAGCAGTGAGTCAGCATATTTTCTTAAACACAACGGCGGTATCTTGTCTGTGCCCGACCCTTTCGACACATCCAACTTTTCCAGGGCTGACAAAACTTCATGTTAGCTCACAACTAGAGCAGGACAGGATTTAAGACTGTCAGCGGAAAAAGTTGGTGACGTTTGAGTGTGAACATTTTCGAATAAATCGGCAAACAGATTAGCTAGCTCGTGAGGTGAATCGGCCGAAGTTTTTTTAAAAGTCATGTTGGTAGGGATCCGGTTAGATTGCTTACGGCTTCAAATATACGACCAAAAGCATGACGGGTTCTGCTTTGCAGTCTGCTCCAATAGTCTTATATAGCAACGAAAAGCAGCGTCCTGGCAATTGGCGTAATGGGTTTTGAGCGACTGTAGATTGATCCGGTTCGCAGTAGTCCGTGATCGAAAATAGCGTTTACGAGCTCTTCGCACAATGTTACGGAGATGCTGTAACTCAGTTGTCCACCATGGTTGCTTAAACGAGCTGTTTTATTGATTCCACCAGAGCGATTGCCTGTTCAGTCGATGCGTTGGACGGCAGCAAGCTGTCGATCTCTTCATCGTAGGACCATACCAACTGAGGTAGGTTGTAATCTCCAACGATGACAATATTATCAGAATCCGACGCACTTTCACAGATTTCTGGACTGCTGCGGAATGCGCTGAGTACAATTCCGGAGACGAGTTCGGTCGAAGATAGATTCCGCAAACAAAGATCGTCGCCTTGTCTAGTTTGATACGCACAGCGATTTGCTCAATACTGTCACAATCAACCAGATCTACCGACGTACAGTTGAGGTTTTCTTTAATCGCAATTAAAACTCCACCCCCTCGCTGAAGGTTGCTAGAAGCTGCACTGCGATTACACCGAAATATCGAGTAGCTGGCAGTAAACTCTGAACGAGCGATATCAGAACGAAGCCACGTCTCAGTGAGTATAATAACTTTGTATTCACAGGCAAAAAGCTTCAGAAAGAGCTCGTTAGTTTTCGTACGAATGCCTCTCACATTTTGATAGTATACTGTTACATATTGCAGGTCGGTTTCATTCGAGAATCCGGGACAAGTCGAGGTATTGTAAGCCGTTTCGTTCATCGTTATTGATCCATTATGACGTTCGTCTCTGCGTTGGTTGAAATATTCGTGTTGTTGGATCCTGTCTCGGGTATTGTTCCCTTCGCTTCTCCCTCAGGACCGGCTGGCTTCCAACAAAACCTTTCTCGGAATGCTCCTTTCCCCAAACTCTCTGAACGAGATCTCACTGGGCCAAGTGGAATCCTGCAAAGCCTTCTCCCTCAGTTGTATAGGCATCCCTACTTTGTATGACACAAAGTTCATCCTTACTTCACGATTTTTAAATCATTGGAGCCTAACCGTTGTGATACTAACTCTGTTACACTGTCATCAGGAGCTTTAGCGAATATGTTGGACAGATACAACCAAAACTTGCTGTCTGCTGTGGCGCAAGTAATTGCAGATTGCCCTTAACAGTCATTTCCACGACGGAGTTGCGATGTCCTTTTCGGAGTCGGTTCAAATTTCCCGTCGTTCTCACGTTTCCTCTTAGAGGGCCCGAAAAACGTTACACTTGGAACAGAAACTGGAGTTTTCGGTACAGCCTCGATCAGTTCCTTGAAATTCGTGCGAATTTCAAGCCGTATTTTATCCAACATGCTGCTGCGGATCTCATTCTTCAGTTCCTCAAAGTTTTGAGACACGGCAGCATTCGTTGAAACCATGACATTCCTGAATCGCGCACTGTCCATCATTTTTCTGCAACCGTTACACATCCAGAACAGATTAGTGTTGCTTGAAACCTTTGCATATGTGATACTATCCATCTTCGAGCACTTCAGACAAAACTGAGCCGAGCAGAATCCACCACAATTTACACTTTAAAGTTTCCCCTACACGACGGCTTTGTAGGCTTGCGTGTATAGCCAACGGCTTGCGGGAAAAAGAGTTAGAAGCGCTTGTCCACAAATGCCGACAGGCCCCCCTCCATTGTTGATCCAGATATTGCAGTATGATGTTATTTTTCACCTCCCCTTCCACTAACTCCCTTCTATAATTTTCTTTTGTCTCTCTTTCTACTATCTTCTGTGCTACCACCGCAAATACGTCGTCACTTACACTTTCTCTTTCCTGCTCACGAAAGTGTAATAAACCCACCTTTTCCCAGTCATCACTCAAGGAACTCATTTAAACCACGTAGACTTAGTTTTGAAAATCTCAGACCCCCCCCCCCCCCTCGTAGACTTCTCTCCATACAATTTTTTGAAATTTTGTATGGAGCGTAGACTTTGGTCAAACCCCCCCCCCCCCCCCCCCCCAGAAAAGTCTACGTGGTTTATGAATTATTCGGTTCGAAACTCACTCCTTCCTATTTCTTCAACGCATAAATGCCCAAATATGCCCACTAAACCAACCAGCTCAACTCCAAGGCACTTAAATCAACTAACCCGTCGAATGCCACTCGAATCACGAGGCGTTTCCTACCTTCCTGTTCTTGATACGCTTGGCATTGTCACACAACTAATATGATGCACCAATAATTCAATCTTCCAAAAAGCACAATCCGCCGAAAGATCCATACTAACGGACCATCCAACCTTCCGTCAAAAACTTTCTTCCAACCAGCAACGACACTTGACGCATCAGCAACAAAAAGCACACACGTCCGTCTCAGTCGGTAGCTACTCAGTCTCCTTTCTTAATGATCGCAAGACTTTAGTTTGCAAAACTTCATCAATCATCAAAGAACTTCATAAGAGCCTGTTCATAAACCACGTAGACTTATTTTTGAAAATCTCAGACCCCCCTCCCCCTCGTAGACTTTTCTCCATACATTTTTTTGAAATTTTGAATAGAGCGTAGACTTTGGTCCCCCCCTCCTCCCAGAAAAGTCTACGTGGTTTATGAACAGCCCCTAACGTAGTTCGCAGAGGTGCTGCAAAGTTCACAGATTTTTTGCAAAGTTTGAACTTACATATTTCTCAAAACATTAGTACAGTTCAAAGTACTTCAGTATAGTTCTCAGAACTCGACCAATGCAAGCAAAACTTCTGCAAAGTTAAAAAAAACTATGATAAAGTACGAAAAGATTAAGATAAAAAAAAGGGGAAAACTTGGGGAAAGTCAGTAATACTGTTGGTAATACTTAAACAACGTACACTGCTGAAAACAGACTTACCGAAATCGAGCGAGCTATCAACGTGGTTGTGCACATTGCCCTTGTTGTTGTTTTACACCGTTATTTTTTCAGCTGCCTAAACAAATGTAGAACGCGCTGAAGTCCGTTCCAAATTCGGCACAATATAAAGCAAAGCGTATGACAGTTTTATTTCTTTTGTATCAAAACTGTTCGAAAATTCAGTTTAGAACGCACCGGTGAAGAGGAAAGGAAAAAAACGCCCCACCCCCACCCACCACACCACCCCCCTAACCACACGGCGCCACCCGCCCCCCTCCCTTATTCTCCCAAAAAAACAAAAAAAAAAAAGAAAAAAAAACCCAAAAAAGAAAAAAAAAAAAAAAAACATCCCCCCCACAAAAAAACAAAAATTTTTATTCCGCCCCCTACCCACCAAACAACAAACACACACAAAAAAACCCCCCCCCTCCCCCTCCCACCACCACTTTTTTTTTTTTTTTTTTTTTTTTTTTTTCCATTTTTCCCAACTAAGTTTCCACTAGATTCTTTTCCAAACTGTAACGCGGTGCGTTTATTTGGACCAATTTTGTATAAATGTAAATATGTAAATACTAGATTTGTAGTTCAAGGTAGTGTAGAGAGTAGATTATGTGTTTCAAATTAGATTTTCGTTTCCAATTGGATTCTTGTTTTGAGTCGTGTTATTCATTGTACATTTGTAGGGTTTCTTATTGCATGATAGGCGGAAGCTTTTTTATAGCACGCTAGGATGAAAGTTTGTTTTTATGGGAGGCTACATATGCGAAAGAGATGGATATCAAATGAACACCTGAATACAAAACAATGGCTAAGCCGAACATCATTTCTCGCGTCCGATTCAATTTCTTTGATTCCGTAGTTTCATGGGCAATGGAGGTTTTAATTCCGGCGATTACACTAGCGAATCGGCTGGAAAACAGTTGTGTTTGACGCGGTTTTTAAGTGTTCCAAGTGTGAAGTCAAAGTTTTTAGAGTACTTGTGTGTAGTGTATGCATTGCAAACAACTGTTAAATTCGAGATAAAACTGTGAATACGTACAAAAAGCTCGTTGGACGGGCTTTTTGTGTTGTACGGGCTGGATTAGTATTCTTCGTTCGGCGATCGTGGACGCTGAACGATTTGATTTGAGCGATTTGGTGAACGTCGTCTGCAAGAACGCCAGACTCGTGCGCCCTGCAAAGGCCCGCCTGATCAGGTAGCTAAACGGAGGAGAGTGAAGTTCGCTCGAAAAACTAGCGAAGTTATTCCGACGGTCGCCAATAATCCGTCGTGTTTCCACCCTACGTTACAATCCTTGTGGAACAGATACCGAGCAGCGGTTTCAGTGATCCGTTGTCAACTGTCGGACACTGAACCGGACCTTACCCAAAATATATAGTAGTCTTCCTTAACCCCGCTCAGTCATAGCGGAAAGGTACGCGAAGCCGGGTCGCTTGGGAAAGGGGACTCCTATATTGAAGGAGACGGTCAATTCCGGACGTTCTCGACAAGATATAAATCGGAAGCCTTCCGTCCAGCCGCCACTCTCTCCGCAACTCTAGTTTCGGCCATATTGCGCACGGGTCTAGGTACACCGCGACACGCCATTTGTGTGGTCAAGCGTCGCCATCTCAGAACCGTCGCCATTTCGGAACCGTCGCCATTCCTGAACCGCCATCACCGCTTCAAATTATCGTCGCTTCGTTCCGTCATCATCATTGCTTCGTTTGTCACCGCCATCACCGTCATCAGAAAAAAACCTGCGCAGGTATGTCCGTACAAAGTTTTCATGGCCATGATTAGTTAGATAATTTGTAGCTTTAGAGCAAATTCTGTCCAACACGAGTAAAGCTTGTAAATAGATGTTAAATAGATTGAGATTGGAGTTTGTTGTTTAGTTTCCGTTTTTTATTTACGTTTCGTCCTTTATCTGGCTCATTCGTCATTTGCAATATTGCGTTCGTCTATTCAAATCAAGCACATTCGTTTGGAAACAGGTTCGTTGGTTGGTTCTGGCTTTAAAGGCTAAAGAGACTACGGAGATTATATAACTTGAATGGATTGGTGGAATTTTCGTTAATTTTATTGACAAAAGGTGTTCATTTGAGGTTTCAGCAGCATATGTGCGTTTGAAGTAGGGTTTTCCTAAAGTACCGTTCGGGTGGTTCCTCTGAGAAACCAGTTTCAAAATAAGTCGGGCATATTCAACACGACCGGTGGTCTCCCTTAATGGGAGTGGCGCTTAAGCCATCGCGTTTGACTGAGATTCAGCACCCTTCCCCCGCACGGTTACAATAAAAAAAAAAAAAAAAATAAAATATAACACACCACCGCCCCCTTTTTTTCTTTCCCCACCCACACCCCAGCGCCTTTTCTTTTCTCCCATCTCTCTTCTTTTTTCCCTCTCTCTTTTTTCACAAAAAAAACAATCCATTTTAATTAAACACACAAAAACAAAATTATAATTTTTTTTTTTCCCCCCCCCTCCCTCTTTTTTTTCTTTTCTCTTTATTTTTTCTTTTTTTATATTTCTTTTCTCTTTTTTTTTTTTTTTTTTTTCCTTCAAAAAATTTTTAAAAAAAAACTGATTGGAAGAGTGCCAACCTCACAAACTCTCTAGCACTTCACACACAAAACCTCCGGAATTATTATTCCCCGCTTTTGTGGCGTAAATACTTTTAACAGACGATTTCAGACAAACACTTCCCGTTATTCCAAAATAAACAGCGGCGGGTGAATTGAACGCATGTCTCAAGTCATCGAATTTGTGGCGGTACGTGAAAACCATACGATTGACTATGAATATGCGAGTGTTCCTGCAACAGGATAGAACCGCAGAAGTTTTCTCTAAGGAACTGATAAGAATTGGAAATGGACAAAGTCCGGTTGATACTTCCAGTGTTTTGATATCAATTCCATCTGCCATTTGCCAATTCACTTCAACGAAAGATGAACTCATCACGAATGTTTATCCGAACATTGGCCAAAATTATCGTAACTACGATTGGTTGAGTGCACGCGCAATTTTAGCTGCCAAAAATACCGATGTTAATGACTTAAACTGGACGATTCAAAATCAAATTCCGGGAGATTTGCGCTCATACAAATCGATCGATCGTGTTGAAAATGAAGACGAAGCCGTGAATTATCCAGTGGAATTTCTAAATTCTTTGGATTTGCCTGGCATGCCGCCGCATCATTTGCGTCTCAAAGTTGGATCTGTCATTATTATGCTTCGCAATCTTCATGCGCCGAAACTGTGTAATGGAACCCGACTGATTGTGACGCAGCTATCGAACAATGTGATAGTAGCAAGAATTTTGAAAGGGGCTTACAAGGGGGCAGAATGTTTAATTCCGCGAATTCCCTTGAGTTCCAACGATTTGCCATTTCAGTTCAAACGTATTCAGTTTCCAGTGAAACTTGCATTTGCGATGACAATCAACAAGTCACAAGGACAGTCGCTGGAAGTGTGTGGCATAAATCTGGAAATGCCATGTTTTTCACACGGCCAGCTATACGTGGCGTGTTCACGAGTTGGAAAACCATCTTCTCTGTACATTTACGCACCGGAACAGAAAACGAAAAATGTTGTTTATCAAGCTGCGTTACATTGAAAAAAAAAATGGTAGAAAAATCACAAATAAATGATTTTCAACACAATGAATTCAAATTTCTTTTCTTTCAAATAAGCAAACTTCAAGAAAAACCCAATTTCCCACAATCAGTCAATAGAACATCTTCAATTCAGATGCCAGCGCTAAATTGTCACAATGAAAATGCACAAAACGTTGTTGTTTTGGAAAGTTTCTTTATGATATCTTACAGCACCGTAATCAACACAAGTCGGTCCGGCAAGACATCATACAGAAATCAACCTATTTTCATGCGTTGGAACTGCCAAAAAAACGACTTCAGTATTCCAACATAATACACCAATTAAAATGGCCAATTGATCACAGATTATCAACAATTTGAAATGACTGCCGATTGTCATACTTTTCGGAGGCAAAATTGAAAATATCCAAGTTCTCCAGTATGACAATTGACAGTCAATTTCAGATTGACTACAACAATGAAGGACATTCACGCGATTTAAAAAAAAACGTTGTAAATATCGAAAACCGATTTATTGTGTGAATCGATTTTTAAGCAATTGCATGCGATAAATAAATATTGTATAGAAAATTTTAATGTGAACAAAAAAAAAAAAAAAAAAAAAAAAAAAAAAAAAATTAATTTTTTTTTGGGAAAAAAGAAAAACAAACCCCCCACACACAAAACAATAATATTTTTTTTTCCCTCCCCACACCCACCAACAAAAACCAAAAAACAACAACTACACCACACCAACCCAACATACTCAATATTTTTTATTAAAAATTTAAAAATTTATAAAATTTTTCAACATTATTAAATCATATCTTATGAAATTAAACAATACCACACTATACAACACAAAAACAAAGTCATACGTAAAAAAAAAAACTCTCCTTGTCACCTAAATGCAGATGTTAACAGCAAATTTTCTACAGTTAGTGGCATCATCGCCATTAAAACCAACTCCGATAGAAAGGCCACCGCCAGTATAATATGTAAATAATCTAACCTCTCATACATCAAACCAAATCCTCCACCAAAGGTAGTTCGGTGGCTCTCATACGCCTTCAGCAGCTTCCGACTCCACATCTTAGTCGGCTCTGACAAAAGTCTCAGCCTACTGCGGCTACCATCCCGACCCACCACCACCAACTGCATCCATTATAAATTCACGTGCCTTTTGGCATCAGCTTAGAGCTGAAAAACGCCACCAACGAAAACGTCGACGACCAGCGACGGTTCTTAGCTCGCTAGCTTTCAACCGAGGCAAAAACAACCCGCACTTGGTGAGAGGAACAAACCAACTCCGGAATCTGCCGGATCTCCAGCGCTCAGTACCCAGTAGCGAACGGCATGGAAAATACCCTCCCCGAAAAAAAAAATCAAAAGGCAACGACGACCGACGATAAGAACTTGTGGAAATTCAAACGACTTTACTCTTCCGTGTGGTAGTCGGCGAGGGCGGGCAGGATGAAATAACAGTGAAACAAAAACGGTTCATCAATTATCCTCGCACCACCAATTCAAATTGGGCCCGGCGCACAAAGGGTTATTATGGCAAAGTGTTGAGTCTTAACTTTTTGTCTGGCGGTGGCCCGGCTTGGGTGAATGCGACGGAATGGACGGCAAACGGTGAGATATGATTTACGTACCGGATGGAGGGTGTCGTTCCTGTGTAGTCAACTCCAGACCGGGGATCGTGCCAACTTTTGTGGAAAGGTCTCAGGCTCTCACATCTCTCGCATTCTTCTTTATATTTGCTCAGTCGGTAAAGCAAAGTCCCTGGATTCAAAATAGTACCTTTAAACAGTAGGCCGTGCTTAGTTGGCTTGGTAATTGAAACGTCACTCGAAGGTTCTCCGTGGAGGGTGAAGCGAGAAATTCTTGAAATGTTTTGCCAAGTCCTACACTCTACCAACTAATTGTGGGTAGTTTACACCCGAGCGTCGGCTTTGCACTCCTTGTAGTTTTGCCTTCAATTATTAACGGGTGGCTGACCATCCTGCCGTGTTTGGTTAGGACCAATCAAGTTTTGAAGTCTTTCGACTTCGGTCGTTTGGCTCGTTAGGCTGGAAAGTTTTTCCCCGAACATTAAATCTGGCAAACGGGTTGGAAATTCTCCAAGGAATCATTCGGAGCTCCGGTATCGATTATTCCTGAAAAGTAATGAGTCCACCGCCGGTTGTACTTGTACCTGCGAACTTAATGAACACGACTCGCTACGATAAGAATGAGGAACCCGTGCCCAAAGTTAGCTGGCGGTCATTTATTTTTGTCACCCCACCTGGCTGGGCCTGCCGGCTGCGGACCGCAAAATAAACATCGTTCGCGATAACAACAAAGTTGGCTTGGCGATGGCGGCGGGCAGCAGTCAGGCGGAAACCATGGAAGCGAGCGCTCGACGGAGCACGCCTCGAAGCGAAACGGCGAATAAAAATACGAAGCAATCTTATTAATAAAGAAAGGATTTAATTCTGATAAGGATAATTTGATAAATAATGAAAATTGGCGACGTCGAGGGTATGGTCTACTCAGAAGCAAAAGTAGCAGCTGGATGTTTGGGTGTATTTTTTTCTTTTTTCGTTTCGCTCCGCAGATGATGATGATGATGATGATGATGACGAGGGCGGTAGAAGAGGATATCGAGCATGTGGCATCTTACGGTCTGGTTGATGCTGTTTCTAGAGCTCGCTAGGATTGAATCGCGATAAGGAGCAACTGGCGACGACGGCAGAGGCGACGTCTCGGTTGAATATAATGTAGTAAGCCGAGAAGCCAAAATTGCTGCTTTCTTGTAAAGGGATAAAACTGCCGAAAAATTCTACACTGGGTAATAACTCATGCAAAGTGTGCCATTTACAGAAATTGCTGTTGTTTTCTGTTGGATACAGACTAGGGTGCTTTATGTTAAACAATATTTTAGTTCTAGGAATTCAAACGACAATGTGTTTTATGAGCATTGCATCACAGCAGTTAATGTAAAATATAATTGAAAGCTTGTAGAGGCTCTATTATTCTTAAACGTCATCCATGACTGACTCAATGCCATCACTTTCCGAACCCTTTAACTACACAGTTCACCGGACGAGGTGTTGATCCACACCATGACGCTGAGTAAACATTGTG
Organism: Aedes koreicus; assembly: GCA_024533555.2. Classification (NCBI taxonomy): domain Eukaryota; kingdom Metazoa; phylum Arthropoda; class Insecta; order Diptera; family Culicidae; genus Aedes; species Aedes koreicus. The sequence goes on along the minus strand of JAHHFK020002588.1, from coordinate 59,865 downwards.
AACTTCCTTTCCATCTCTCTGCCAAACGAACCTAATCGAAGTTGACACCCCCCGCAAGCCCATCCCCCGTCCAACCACACATGAACACTCCATTTCATTGTCCATTTTCCCAAGACAGACCGGAAATGCAGATCCTAACGAACCGAGAAGAAGCTGTCGCCACGTGCTTACGTCCCCCGCTTCCGCCCCTTCTCCTGGCAACTGATGTGGGAACTGATATCTAGCCGTCCGGGCCAGGTGCGATCGGTTCCCAAAGCAAGACTGTGCTGGGCAAACGGGTAACAAAAGGATTCCGTTCCGTTTTTCCACCATAGGTCCATACGTCGCCCTCTTGAGAATTCCGGACGAGAGGAGTCGACAGTGGGAATGTGAATTGCAGGGAAATTTTAACAATAGTTGCCTCGGGCTGAAATGGAACGGAGTGATTTATTGCATGAGGTCATGCTGCTGTTACTACTGCCGTTGAAAGCGATTCCCTTTGGTGTCGTACGAAGATGGGGGAGGGTTTTTTGTCTTTGTGTGGGCGCAGGGAAGATTCCTTTCTTAGCATTTGCGTGGAAATGGAATCTCTGGGCAAAAATGGTAACATCCATCAGTTCACGAGCCGGTTGGAGGACCTTGAGGCCAACGTTCCGAAATGGCGACGGGAAAGGGGCGCCGAATGAATGTAATAATAAACTCTCGGAAGTGCTTTGTACCGGTTTATGAGAGGCCTTTGTGTGTCTGCGAGGAAAAGTGTGCGTGTGCGGGTTTATTCTTTTCCCCTAACTTTTTCCCCCCCCCTTCCCCCCCAAAAAAAAAAAAATATATTTATTTTAAACCAAAACAACCACACAAAAAAAAAAATAACACAAACCTACAAAAAAAAAAAATACCACAAAAAATAAAAGTTTACTAAATCGAAACACTTTTTTTTATATTTTTTTTTTCTTTCTCCACTACGCAACAAAAAAAAAAAATGTAGTTTTTTTTTTTTTCTTTTTCCCCCCACCCCCCCCCACGACAAACAAACATATCATCCCTATTTTGTTTCTTACCTTCTTTAATTTTAAAACCCCCCCCAAAAAGGAAAAAAAACCAAAAAATTCCAAGCAAAATATCTCTCGAATAACAAAACATGTTATTTATGATACCTGGGAATAACTTAGAGGTAACGTTTGCATTAAAAAAAATTACTTTTTTCGGATGGTGATAAAAAAAAAGCTAAGACATATAATTGCTTTTGATAAATTTCCCATGGAAGGTAATTATTTAAGCTAACTTGCAAAAAAAATTCTATGTCCTTGCGAGCGGCCTTCCGGCAGTTAACCGGAACATTCGCCATGGCGGACGAAAACATGCATGTAGGCATATTTTTGAGTTCTTTCTTCGTTTCATTTATCAATTCCTCCTCAGTTTTCGCGACAAAATTGTTGGAGTAGATCTTACGCTTCAGGTTGGCCCAGAAATTCTCGATGGGACGCAGCTGGGGGACGTTGGGTGGGTTCGCCGACTTGGGTAGCACATCGATATTCAGCCGCTCCATCTCCTCCAACGATCGCTTCTAATAGTGGGCCGACGCCAGATCAGGCCAGAACACCGCGTCTTCGCCCTTATGGTATTTCTTGAAGAACGACGCAACTTCCGGCAGACATTTCGTACTATAAATTTCCCCGTTCACGGCCAGTCCAGAGCGAAAGAAGAGCGGCTTTGACATCCCCTTCTCGCTGATTATGAGCCACAGCAGCACCTTCTTGGGGAGCTTGGTGTGTGAAATGAACATCACCTCGGAGCTCACTTTCTTCGTGGGGGAAGTAAAATACAAAGTGCCCTGCCAGTCGTTGCCATCTAGGGTGAGCTAGGTCTCGTCGTCCATCACCACCGCCACGTCGCGATTCGCCGGGAAAATCGAGTTGCCTGCAGCTCCGAAACTAGTGTACGCGACTTCCGCTTCTTGACATGTATGTTCATGTTCACCAGGTACCTTTTCACTGTTTGGCAAGTTGAACCGACCTCCCGGCCAAGCGCACGTAGCCACTTTTCCCTCGGTTTTCCTCTTCGGCATCCTTTGGAGCTTCTTGTCGCTCAGGGTCGTGGGCCGTCCGGAACCGGGCTTTCTTTCGATGCTCTGATTGTTGTCTAATAGTGCCAAGATGTTGTAGATGCTGGAACGGGCGTATCCGCCGTTCACAAAGTGCCGCACGATGTCCGTTTTCGACGCGGCGGGGTGCCGTTCTTTGAACGCGCTCACTTCTGAACGGAGTTGCTTCACTGTTTTTGCCATCACGGTTAGAGTTCGACTGATAGAGCTGTCAAATTTTTGTCTGCTGACTCATGGATTACTATGATTGATGCTGCATGGGTAGTTTTGTAAGTGAGGGTGAAGGTAAACCCATGCAAAATCGGCTATTTTTGTCTATTTTTTTTAAATGCAAACGTTACTATTTTGGTATTGTCTTACCTCAATTTGGTATTCGCAAAACATTGTGGGAATAGTTTTATGGTATTATATCTTTTATGAATCATTCTTAAATACCAAGGCCAGTTCCCATGTAACAATTTTAGTTTTATTCCAGCCGTAAAGCACTCCTCCCAGCTTTGTTGATAAATCTACATTCAAAACTGTTTTGTCTACCAACAACTCTTCCATGCTTCTTTAAAGTCGAAATTTGTACAAAATGGCCCTCTTTATAGACGGTTGTGCAAACAAGTTAATAAAACCTTTATAAGAACATAAAGATTTAGAAAATTTTCAAGTGAAAGATGTTATGACAACTTGAGATCCTTCATGAAACCTATTGGCTGCCATTTAAACCAGAATGTGGCCAAATGGCCTCAGCTGTAAAACTTCACTGTGAAATCGAGGTTGGTTTTTGTTGTTCTGCTTTGTTCGATTCTGTGCTCTTCTGATTCGTTTAGCAGTAAAAAAAAAGGTCTAGTGTTGCGGGAAATTTTGTTTGATAGCAAAATATCCAAAACAAATGGTGATATCTACAGCGTATTATGCTCCAAATTATATGCGCAATCATTTTTATGGTTAATATTGGCAAGATAAGAGCCGAAAATTAATACGCTTCGGAAATTAAGCGAATTTACAAAAACTTAAATCAAATTTAAACAAATATATTCGATAAATTAATTATGAATTTCCTGAAAATTGCATGGAATTGGATGAGATTATCTAAAAGAATAACGAAATTAGTCTCCGATCTACAGTTTATTTACATACCATTGAAAATTTGATGCATTTTTTGTTCCACATTTTAATTATTTCTTATGATTCAATATGTCGATTGGAAAAAAATCACAGTTTTGCCATAAAGCCAATTTTTCTTCGCAATGACTATCATAAAACTATTTGGTCATAAAGTGACTTCCTTCAATGCCAATTTGCCGGTTTAATGTATTTACCGGAGACAAAATGGTTTTAAAATGCTTTTTCATTGGACCACAATAAGATAAAATCAATGAGTCCTAAGGCGGCATTTAAATACAGCATTTTACGAGTTCATAAAGTCGAAATAAAACCATTGATAGGAGTAAAAGGAATTTGAGAAACAAGGTTTTAAGATTGTTGTTAACAAGCTGTGTGGATTCTCATAAACCTGACTAAAATATGAAACGTATTGGAACCTCTTGGTGCCATAATAAAACCAAAATGATTTCAAGGGGCTTTCATAAAACTTTATTACAACTTAATAAAGCAGGATGGTGTTAGCAATCTTACTTGGGTTATCAAGTTATTTGTTCCTGCTCGGGTAAAAACTCGTTACAGCACTACTTATTAGTGAAAAACAGAATCTTATCGCTATTTTACACACAGCCAAACCTGTTCACATTAATCATCCACAACGTAAAAAGATAAACAAAAGCAGCCATCTTGAGTCAATTCTCCGGCGAGAGCTATCAGAATCTAAGAAGGCAATTGTTATCAGGCTCTGTTAATTAAAAATACATCAAAAAGTAGGCCACGACCGCATGGTAGACATTGGATAATAAAACGATTTCAGTTATTTAATTATTCTATCGAATGTATCGAATGTAATCTATCCACATACATTTGCATTGTACGCGTGGTTACAATGTGTTCATCATAGCACGCTCTGCGTTTGACTGTCATCTTTTGTTTGTTTACTTATTTGCCCGGTGTAAATTCTTCATTTTCAAAATGTCGTGCATTGAAAAAGACGTGAAAATTTTAAGCTTTTGGACACATGGCTACTTGAAAAGGGTGTAACTATGCGACAATTAGCGAAGCACTTTGGAATCCATCCCGCGAATGCAAAATCCATCATAACCAAATGATGGGAACACTGTTCTTTGGATGAACTGCCAGGAAGAGGCAGAAAACCCGGATCTCCCAAATCTAAACTGGATCAGAAAGTGGTAGCTCTGATTCGGAGGAACAAATCAATGGCGATACGTGATCAGGCCAATAAAGCGGGAACCAGCGTCGGTATGATTCAACGTATCAAGAAACGGAACAACCTTCCCTGTGCAGAACAGAAGCAACGCGCAGCAACAAGGGCCCGGAAATTGCATTCGCGAGTTTTGCAGCGACCGGTTGCATGTATTTTGATGGATGACGAGACTTATGTCAAAGAAGACTCAAAAACCCTTCCAGGTCCACAATATTACACTGCCGTAGTAGGAGAGGATGTAAGCGTGGCAGACAGGTCGATTCAAATTGAGTCTAAAAGTGCTGGAACAATCAATGCGAAAATTAAAACCATAGCATTTTTTTTAATGTAGCTCAAAGACTCAAATACTTACATCGCCAACTTTTGGTATTTTATGTAAAAAGGTCTAATCTTTTAAGAAAATATTTAAAAATGAGGAAACTCTCTAGTCCCAAGACCACGAAAAGTTTTTTAAGATCAGAAAATAGTAACCCTAACGACAAAACAAAATAATACTGGTCCAATAGTTTTTAACAAAGGTCCAATAGTTTTGAACAAAACTACAAATTATTAAGAAATTCCAAGAGATCGTATATCTTTTTTTCTATGGAATGGCTGTAGGTCAGTATTGCATGCGATAAAGCCACCTTATAGCACTATCAACTTGTGGCAAGCAGAATGTTATCACAACTTTACGCATAATCATACCTATTTATTTAATTACCGTGATCTAAAACTAAAGGGTGTCCACAGTTAAATTGTATCACTTTAAACTCGTCCTCAAAAACAAGTCTCTCAACCGATTGTCATGAAATATTCAGAGAATAAAAAACAATGTATAATCTTCGTTCAGGTATTTTTATTTCACTGTATTTCTCTACCAAATCCAAAAGCCCGAACATTCTTCTTAATACCACGCATAAGATTTTGTACAACGCTTGAACCGACATTTTTATCCGCTTTCAACCATGACTTCAACATTTCCTGTTCTGTAGTGACCACTTTTGGATGCTTGCGAAGTTCGTGCTTCTTTATAGCCCAATATTTTTCAATTGGCCGCAACTCTGGAGAGTTTTGGGGATTAAGATCCTTCGGCACGAAATTGACACCATTCGTCTTGTACCACTCCAGAACATCCTTGGAGTAGTGACCAGAGGCTAGGTCCGGCCAAAAAATTGTAGGAACGTTGTGTGTTTTGAGACACGGAAGCAGTCGTTTTTTCAGGCATTCATTCACGAATACTTGACCATTTACAGTTGAAATTGTCACGAAAGGCTTGCTCCGTTGAGCACACGAACAAATCCCCTGTCAAATCTTCCGCTCCCCTTTGATTTTTGGGAGCCTTTGGGGTCTTATAATAACTGTGCAAAATTTCAGCTCGATCGGTGAAACTATATTTTAGCGCCCGCGGTTTTAATTTTCCATAGGATTTTCTATGGGGAAACTTACTTTTTCAAAGAAAAATCTGGCGAGGTGACCCGTTGTCCTCTAAAAATAATTCAATCCAATCAATCTCTGGGAAATCTTCCAAGAAAACTTTTCTTCGAAGACCGCAAAGCGATTCGACGCTTGTGGAAAAAGTTATTTAGCTAATACTGATTACTATCCAAACGAACGGCTCATTGGACTGTTTTTTCTAACAACACTGCCATCTGCAGCATGACCTGCAGCCTGCTGCTGTCTGCGCAAAGCAACCACGTGGTGTGGGGCGTTCACTCAGCATGGAGGAAAGCCGATATCTTGCGCATAGAGTCTTCGATTTGGATGATACTTTGCACACGTTTCCGGTAAAGTGGACGAAACATTTTTAACGGCCGCATGGGTCATTTATACGCAAGCGTAATTTTTCAAAAGGGATATGTTTTTGTACAAAATTCATCTAAACAATTAAACATTGAAACATTTCAACGGAAAACACCGAGAGTAGAGTAAGACCGCCTAAAAAAGAAATGTAGGCTGGACCTGAAGCTCTGCAAAATGAGATATGCTCGAAAAATAACGAAGAAATCTCTTTTTCAGACAATTTACTCTAAACATTATAATGCAAAATATTGGTTGGTAATACAAATCTGACTTAGAAAAAAATCGTATGTCAATCAATGTGCCGCTACTCAGAATCCAATACTTTATCGGCTTGATTGTTCGGTGGTACACCATAACTTGCTTACCTCTTAAATATTCTTCATTAGATTCCCAATTTTCTGGGGTTTCACCGATAAAATCGGTGGAGATGTTCATCACAAAAAAAAAACTCTTTTGAAGCCTCAGTAACAAAGTCCGAAAGGGTCGAATGGTCGTCGCTGATCTTACTAGCTCTGGCGGGAACTTTATCATCGTTGATCATCGCTTATTCAAAGCGGCAACCATCTTTACTTTTTCGTCGATTTCAACTTCGAAAAAAGCAAGGGCCACATTCCATTCTGATTCCCACTTTCCCCGCATGGCACAGCACAAGGTAGCGGAGCGGACTGTTTTCAAAAAGTTTTCGCTTTGCTCCGCCATTTTTCGTACAACTTCTACAGACTCATTTGCACCTTATCGACGCGTTTAGTCGTGTAACCAATAATTTTTAACTTTATAACCATTTTAGCCACTTCTTTGATGCACTCTGGGATGGCATAATGCTTCAATTAATTATAATAAAACATCACTTGAAGCACTTCCCTCTTTGTTGGCATTCTATTTGCTCTGAACGCGTTCAAAACTGGGCCAACCAAAAAAATCGACGCTTTTGGCCGCAAACATTGTTTTGCTGTTAACTCTTCCATATTCTTCAAACAACAGTTTATAATTCGAACGGAAGCTTTGTGTAATTTTGTTCAAACGGTGTCAACTGTCAAACTTTTCTATGCGCATGATATCGGCTTTCCTCCATGCTGAGTGAACGCCCCACACCACGTGGTTGCTTTGCGCAAACAGCAGCATGCTGCAGGTCATGCTGCAGATGGCAGTGCTGCTAGAAAAAACAGTCCAATGAGCCGTTCGTTTGGATAGTAATCAGTATTAGCTAAATAACTTTTTCCACAAGCGTCGAATCGCTTTGCGGTCTTCGAAGAAAAGTTTCCTTGGAAGATTTCCCAGAGATTGATTGGATTGAATTATTTTTAGAGGACAACGGGTCACCTCACCAGATTTTTCTTTGAAAAAGTAAGTTTCCCCATAGAAAATCCTATGGAAAATTAAAACCGCGAGCGCTAAAATATAGTTTCACCGATCGAGCTGAAATTTTGCACAGTTATTATAGGACCCCAAAGGCTCCCAAAAATCAAAGTTCCCTTCACAAACAAAAAAAAAAAAAAAACCCAAAAACAAAAAACAAAATAAGATAATAAAATAAAAAAAAAAGATTATAAGAAAAAACACAAAATTTTTTCAAAAACAACTCTCCTACAATTCCCCTCGTTCCCCACAACACTTTAAACTAAACACTACCCCCCAAAAAAACACCCCGCCAAAAAACCCAAAGAAAAATACGAAGCATACCCTATGCTCACACACCACTAACCAATAAACCTCTATTGTTTTTATTCCGTCCCTCTCATAAAAAAACAAACTTCCCAACCAACTAAATAATACTACAACAGTAATATATGATAAATTTTTTAAACCTAACAATCCCCCCCCAAACTCCCTAAAACGCTCATTTCCAAGATTCCGCCACCCCAACTATCCCCCCAACCTCCCGCACTCCTCTGTGATACAGTGGGTAGCTTACTACAATTTAATTATATAATGGTAGGATCTCATCCAATTGTTATCCAAAGCTTGTAGTGATGATGTGTTCGAGATTTTGTTGATTCCACTTCTGCCGAATTTAATATCTTTTGCACACCCATCTTTCCTGTATAGATTCACACTTTATCCGGGGGGAAACTATTCCATTTAATAAATTACTCAAGAAAACCAACAGCTTATCGTGCAGCTGATGCTGGAACGGTTTGTCACAAGATGAAAATATTTCACAATTTTCCTTTTTTTTTTAATTCACTTCACTTTAAAAGCAGGTAACAGGTTCGATTTCACATTATTCACACACTTTACTTCAAAATCCATCTGCACTACAATCAAGACCTCAAAAACTTAACTTAACTCCTCCATGTCTAGTTTCAAGCAAACTAGAGCGGTGCCGCTGCTGTCATACATAATGCTTCAACATAATCGATCTTCTACACCATTCTTGCGGCGTCCATCAGCTCTAGAATCACTCAGAAGACTTTCAGGAATTTCAGCTTCCTCGCACTCTGTGCATTTGATTTGCGCCCGACCCGTTGGTCCCGCACTTTGGAAAAAAGTACCACACCCGGCAGCCACCAGCGGTTCTGACGATATTTGATTGTATTTCCGCGAACTGACATCAATCGTGCTTTGAATATCAACAAAAACACTATCTCACAGCTTTCCTGGTTGGTCCTCTAAATGTTTCTGATTTTGTTTCCTCTCATGCCTATTGAACAAAAGTGTAAACCGATGCCAAAGCACGTCAATTCTGAATCTGTTCCATCACAAAATATGCTTATCCTTAAAAACTACAACCGCGAAAAGAAGATGCAGAAAAATCGTAACAGCTCTCGAAAATACCTAGGAAAGTCCTAGGAAAATACAACCGTTCGTGGGCAGAACTTGCTGCGATCTTCTCAAGACGGTTCAGAGTCTTTGAGTAAAATTGAGTAAAAAACTTTTTCCATGTCTTCGAATTTTACGATATTATTAGGAAGCATTATTTGCAGTACTAATATAAAATTCGTTCTCATCTCTTTACATTACAGAATGTCGGCAGGTGGGTGCCCTGCGGTTGACGGAAATCATCGTGCCTGAAGTTGCAGACTATCGAGCGACAGTTTCGCTGTCCTGTTCTTACGATCTCGGGACGCAGAAACTCAACTCAGTCAAATGGTACAAAGGAAACCGGGAGTTTTTCAGGTGAGTTTTGAATAACTGTCTTAAGATATTTGGAAACAGCATCTTTTTCTTAGGGATTACTTCCCTATGAACTCTGTTATATAGATCAAGAAAATGTTGCTCTGACGCCACGATAATTGCTCGTTTTCCTCAGAAACCTGAAAAAAGTAGGTTCCGATAAAACGTTTTGAAAACAAATCTCTGTTCGTGAGATAAATTATGGTTGAAATAGAAATATTTTCACTCGTTGAATGAGCGGTTTCAATGGGAATTATGAAGCGAAATAGAGTGTAACGAATAATGAGAAAAAAATACCACTTGATCACAAAAAACAGCGTAGGCTATTTTGGCTCATATGACTTGTTGTTTTTTTTTTTTTTCATTTCTTGCGTACCCTTCTATAATAAATGAATAAACTTTGAAATCACCACAAGTTTCATGAAATCAAGTTTAGTGACAAATGAAGCGAAATTCTCCAACAACAACGACGCACTGCATCCGCTAATCGATTAATTGTTCCATTCTTACCACCCCGCGCAGGTACGTCCCTTTGCTGAACCCGCAGATGAAAACCTTTCCGGTCGACGGGGTGGTGCTGACCAACGATAACCTGTGCAACCAGTTCGTGTGTCAGATAAGGCTCACAAATCTGGAGCGCCGTTCGGCCGGTGAGTATCGGTGTGAAATTTCCGGCGATGCACCGCAGTTCGCCCTGGCCAATGGCAGCCGAAACATGACCGTCGAGGTGTTGCCCCAGCATGATCCAATCATTAGTGGTCTCGCGGCAACATACTATCCGGGGGACGCGATTGAGGCCAATTGCACCTCGGACTTGTCCAGTCTCGGTACGAGGCTGTACTTTTTCGTGAACGAAAAAGCGGTAAGAGCATGAGAGCATCGCAAAATTCCGAGTAAGCCAATTTATTTCCTTTTCTCAGATTCCAATCGAGTACCTTCAACCGCTGCAGGAGACCACTCTGGACAGCGATAGTTTCCTACTGCGGTATCGAACGTTGGAGATGCATCTTCCGGTGGATAAACTTTTCCCCAAGGGTGTCGATCATGCAGCCTTGCACATCAAATGCATAGCTGCCATCGATTCGTTTCGAACAGCCGGACGCGAAACGACGACGGTTGTCGCCGTGCGGAGTCACCACTGGTCCTGGATCATCGGAAGTATGCACAACGCCGGTGCCAGCGATGTCCATCGAAGCAGATTTTTCCTGTGGAGTAAAATCGGTAAGTCATTTTTCAACAGCACATAAAAAAGTGACTACCTTCCTATCTACAACTCTGATTTGATTCGATTGGACAAATTTCATCAGCTGAGCCATTCGCATCAGATTCGACCGTCACAAACTACCATAAATCAATCCTCATCCTCGCCACCCCTCCGGGCAATTGCTATTCCATTCCAATGCCATCAGTCAAATCTCGCCTACATCCGGCGATCGGTGCCGATTACGGAGGGCGCGATTCGGAGCAGTGACTTAGAAAGGAAGAAGATCCGGGTAGCGATTTACGATTTACTACTGCATCAGCCACCGACGTGGCTGCCAAAGTCGTAAATTTTGCCTTTCATTATCGACATCTCGGCATCAATCAGTTGGAAATTGATCAGCTGATGCCAGGCTGGCTGGGTGGAGGCTTTTGCGATTGGAAGGTGATTTGGGAGGCAAATTGAAATTGAAACGCCCTGTGTAAGGGGATAAAGATGTCGCTGCCGATGGATGGCTTTGACACGAATGCCGAGAAGCGGAGCCTTTGTTGGATCTGGCGATGCGGTTGAGTTCAAGGTTAATCGATGTCGATGGGGCGGAAATTTAAGATGGTTTCAGTTTCAATTGATTGATTGGAGCCAATGGATATGTAGATGCGAGGAAGTTTAATCGACCTGAATTTTGAGATTTTTGATAGCCGAGCATAACTCGTTATGCTGTTACTTCGCGATTACCATCGTACAAAATATAGTGCCGCAGACAGACGTATAAGCAAGCATAAAATTAATCGATACCATTGTGTAAATTTTCAAATTAAGATACGTAAGCAATCGCTTGCTCACTAGCGCCGCGTAGCCACCGTTGTGGAGAAGATGCGGCAACTAAAGGGGTATTCGATAAAAATGGCACACACATATATACTCATCAAAATTAAACTGATTATCGGATTTTCTTGAAATTTTCAGGGAATGAAGAACTACTAATGAGTTTTGATTTACATTTTTTGTTTTATTCAATTTCGTCTCCCATCCCGAATGCCCGCACTTTCCTTTTCACTCCGCCCATCAAATTTTGTACAAACGATTTTCCCAGTGTTTTTGTTGTTTTTACCCAAATTTTCTTCAATTCTAGCTCTGTTTTTATAGTTTTGGGATGTTTGCGAAGTTCCGTTTTCATAATTGCCCAGAATTTTTCAATTGGACGAAGTTCCGGTGAATTTGGTGGGTTCATATCCTTTGGCACAAAATTGACTCCGTTGGCTCGGTACCACTCCAATACGTTTCGAGCGTAGTGGCAGGATGCTAGATCAGGCCAAAACAGAGTTGATCCTTTGTGCTTCTTAATAAATGGCAAGCGACACTTCTTAAGGCACTCTTCCGTGTAAATCGCACCGTTTATTGTTCCGGAAGTGATGAAGGGAGCACTTATTTCACCACATCCGCAAATCTCCTGCCAGATTAGAAACTTCTTTGAAAATTTCGATAGTTTCTTTTTTCGAACATCCTCCGGAACATCGAACTTCGACTTGGCAACGAAATATTCTTGCCCAAGAAGTTGACGGAAGTCGGCCTTGACGTATGTTTCGTCATCCATCACGATGCAACCAGATTTGGTGAGCAGCTTCGTGTAAAGTTTCCGGGCGCGGGTTTTCGCAGTGATGTTTTGTTTTTCATTCCGGTTTGGGGCTTTTTGCACTTTGTAAACATGTAACCCAGCCCGCTTCATGGTTTTCTGCACAAAACCGACTGACACCTTAAACTTTTTAGCGACATCTCGAATGGACATGTTTGGACGGTTCTTGAATTGTTGTACGACTTTCCTGGCCATTTTACTGTCCATTGGACCACTTTTACGACCACTCCCTTCCTTCCTTTGGACACTCAGACGCTCCTTGAAGGTTCTTATTACACGAGACACAGTTGTATTTGCAATTCCAAGCCTTTTAGCAATCCACCGGTGGGACGCCCCTGGATTTTGATTGTGAGTGCACAAAATTTTCTCACGGACAATTTCTTGTTTCGACGACATGACTGGAACTACTGAATGTATAACTATGAAACTTGGCAGATGTAAATAATACACTATGGATAAGATTTACTCAAATTTCTAGGTTTTTTACTCATACGATTCAAAAGTTACAGAAGATTTTATGTGTGCCATTTTTATCGAATACACCCTTTACTAGCATTTCAAAATATCATGCCGACGTTCGCCGCTTGTCAACGGATATTGACTAGATGTTTTGACATGCAATGAGATACCACATGGCGGCGCTTCGACGGGAGCAACCCCCCCCCCCCCCCCCCCCCTCCACAACATGACAGATTAAGTTTTAGTTTCGTGAAACCACTTGCAAATCGTAGATGTCGCCCCGCAACGTAAACAATGGAGTCGTCCCTGGCAGATGCACCGATTTTTATATTCGGAGCAGCATGTTTTTGTTACGTCATGAGTGGTTGCAAAACAACAAGCAAGCGTACCATAGCAAAAGAGTCTATTTTTATATTCACGGCATAACTTCAGTTATAAGTTATTTAAATATTGAAATCAATATTTCACGCGGATTTCCTCCGAGCAAAGATAAAACCGCGGCGTTTTCTCAACTCCGGTTGTTTGTTTCGGAAGTGTTACACCGCGCTTTTTAAACCCCCCCGCGAAATATTATACAAAATCAAAAAATAAATAAAAATTAATAGGACACAAAAAAAAATAAAAAAATTTTTTTTTTTTTTTTATAAAAAAAATACATTAAAAAAAAAAATAAAAAAAAAAAGAGAAAAAAGAAAAAAAAAAAAAAAAAAAATATAACACCAACACACAAACAAACCCACACAAACAAAAATAAAATTTTTTTATTAAAAATTTAAAATTAATTTTTTTTATATTATTTTGCACAATAACCCCCCCCCCCCCACACCACTTTTTTCCCAATTTTACCCCAAAATTTTGACTGGCACCCCTTTTTCCCCCCCCCAAAAAAAAAAAAATGTGGCCTCATCTGTTTGGTTTTTGCTACTTGATATCTTGTGGGAAGCCCTGTTTTTACATAGGTAAATGAGATGAAGTCGAACGTCTGTTTGCGTATTTAAAGGGTGATCGGTCAAAATTTGGTCAAGGGAAAACGCGTGTAAATCGGTGAAATCGTTTATTTAAAAAATCAAATTAAATTTCTTTTTCAAGTTCAATTAGTATAAAATTCAGGAAAAATATTCAGTTAGGCTTCCGCTTTTCCAAATCCAAATTGCCGGGCCTTACGCTTGACCCCTGCCATCAGATTTTGTACAGCCACCTTGTCCACCTTCTTCGCCGCAGAAAGCCAGTTTGCCTTGAACTGCTGCTCGTCCTTAGCAGTTTTTTTGGTCTTCTTTAGGTTCCGCTTGGCAATAGCCCAGTATTTCTCAATTGGGCGGAGCTCTGGCGTGTTGGGAGGGTTCTTGTCCTTGGGAACCACCTGCACGTTGTTGGCGGCGTACCACTCCATGGCCTTTTTACCGTAATGGCAAGATGCCAAATCCGGCCAAAACAGTACGGAACAACCGTGTTTCTTCAGGAAAGGCAGCAGACGTTTATTCAAACACTCTTTCACGTAAATTTCTTGGTTGACAGTCCCGGAAGCTATGAAAATGCTGCTTTTCAAGCCACAGGTACAGATGGCTTGCCAAACCAGATATTTCTTTGCGAACTTTGACAGTTTCGTGTGCTTGAAAATATCGGCTACCTTTCCCCTTCCTTTTGCCGTATAAAACTCCTGTCCCGGAAGCTGCTTGTAGTCGGCTTTGACGTAGGTTTCGTCGTCCATTACCACGCAGTCAAACTTCGTCAGCATCGTCGTGTACAGCCTCCGGGATCGCGCTTTGGCCGTCGTATTTTGTTTATCATCGCGATTTGGAGTCACTACCTTCTTGTAAGTCGATAGTCCGGCTCGTTTTTTGGCTCGATGCACGGTTGTAGACGATACACCCAGCTTATTTGCGGCATCTCGGAGAGATAGGTTAGGGTTTCACTTGAAACTACCGGCAACTCTCTTTGTCGTCTCAGTGGCTTCCGGTTTTCGATTTCCCCCCGATCCAGACTTTCTGGCTGTCGGCAAACGTTCCCCAAACACTTTAATTACATTTGTAACGGTTGATTTGGTAACTTTTAGCGATTTTGCCAACTTTGCGTGCGAGTAGCTCGGATTTTCGCGATGCGCGAGCAAAATTTTGATACGCTGCTCTTCTTGCTTGGACGGCGTTTTGACAACTGAAGAGTGAATTCCAAAATCAAAATAGGAGCAACATTCTACACACACACACCTTCAAAATGAGGGGTGTTCGGGTTTTTTAAATGCAAAATTGAAAGAAATACGTCAAGTTGATATTGACCAAATTTTGACCGTATCGCCCTTTATTTTTCCTGAAAGGAAGAGGGGAAAAAAAAATCAAAATTACCCAATAAAATAATATAAGAACAAATCCACACCACATCTGATAAACACCCCCCCTCTCCGCACCAATCTCATCGAGCCGCTGCTTCCTTCGGGGAAAATTTTTTTTTGGGGGGTTTTTTCATAAGCAAATTTCGAGGAGGAGTAAAATATTGAAGTGATTAGGCGGTTTTTCGGCAATATTTGTAACAAATGAATTTATTTTTGATTTTTTTATATTGATTTTGATGTTTTAATAATACAAAAGTTTTAAAATATAAATTAATAAAATACCTATGCTTAAAAAGAAATTCACAAAGGAACTCGATTCTGTCGAAATCCGGAAAACCTACTCGCGAGAATCAATAATTATGATTCATGATAACGAGCATCGGAGGCATAGCGATGAATGGCGCTTCGCTTCGTGAATACAGCGCAAACCTTCGACTCATTTAATTCTTCAGACAAATACAGAGACCGAAATTTTCGCCTACTTGAGAAGAGAAACGTCCTTTTTCACCCGCTTGGAGAAACAGATGAGAATGTGAAAAGCGAGAGACTATTATACGCTCACAGCAGTTTTCGCGAGAAAAGCAACGGCGATTTATAATTCTAGGGTTTTTATTCATTAGGGCGAATCTACAATTGAGAGACTCTCTCCGGGCTCGCTCTCTTTCATTCATATTCCGATCACCTTTACGTTTTTCATTCTACTATTTGTAGAGTAATTAGCCAGCACTGTTGTGTTTCGGTCTGTACTAAAGAATCCCTCGAAAGTTTTATAATGGCGCTGTAATGAATGAAAGAGAGCGAGCCCGGAGAGAATCTCTCAATTGTAGATTCGCCTTAATGAAAAAAAAAACCCAGAATTTTCGGAGAGCATGAGTAGCTGATAAATCGTTTCTTTTTCAGTGAATCCTAAATGCCGATAATTATTTTTCATTTACTTTTTGACACCTGAAATTGCAGCAGTCTTCATTTATCATTTATGGTCCATGCACCAGTTTTTTTTCATTTATGGTCCATGGCGGTACCAGTGTGCACCGGCTTGGCCTTATTTTCGGTTTTTGCTCCTCGTATACGTTCTAGGTAGCATGTTTTCAGTGAAAAATGTGATGATGATGATGATGATATAAAACTGCCATCTATTGTAGCAAGGTAACTTCCCATAGCAGTGGAATAATCTGAAAAACGATTTGATCAGGATTCTAATATTGTGTGTGGTCTTCAAGCTCCTGTATGAAGGGCCAAAAACGTTTGGGCGGGCCCGTAAGCAGAGACACTTACGCCAAACCCGCGAATATAGGGAAGAGAATCTCCTTCCAAAAGCAAGTTCACACAGACAGCACTAGAATCGAGCCCTCGATTGACAGAATAAACCCAATAGATGGAGTCGAAGAGCCCGCCCTCGTTCCGCGAAATGATAAAAATAGGGAGGAGGCAGTCCCATGCTCCCTATCCAAATCGTTCCACTTGGGTGCCCTGATGGTCCCTCCCTTTCCCCGTTATATGTTATTTAATATGTAATATATTTTGTACACAACAAAATAAGATATCATTATAGACAAAAATGCTAATTTATTCAAATTTCAAACTTGAATGGATTGTTACTGAAAAATAAATAAAAATTAGATATGAATTAATATCCTTCTTGTCCTGGAAAAGCTGAAAACAGAATAGATCATTCCAAATATCAAAGATAAAATTTCAATAAAAGATATTGTTTTAAAAGACATGTGGTAATATTTTTTTTATACTGTTCTAGTAACATTTCAAAGATAGCAATTGGAGTGAACGAAGAGTCCGGTTTGATGATTCCTGAAAGAAATGGCTGATCTTACCATAATGCCATTAGACAGAATATTAAAATATAATCTTGCATTGCTTATAAGCACATGCCAGTCTTCTCATAGTTGAAAACAGAAGAGCAATTTTAAATTAAGTGTAATGATGAAATGCTGAAAAACAAATTGAGCCTTTGATGCCCGTCGTGTTTCTCCCGGCTCTTACATGGTTTTGAAATGCAAAAATGATTCCAAAGCGTGCTGAAATAATTGATAAAATGAGAATGGGAAATATACAATATGATTTAAAGGTACACGATCTTCAGTCGCACCCCCTCACTTCGCTATTGTCAAAATGACAACATTGCCCAGGCTACGCCAACCAGCGTCTCCATGTTTCAGCTGGCAGTCTTTTGTGATCGCCTCGTGGAGGCGTGAGGTAGGAACTTGTGAGGACGAGAGGTCGGCCGCATCCTCCATCGAAGTTGTCAACTCACCAGTTGAAGCCCTGTTTTCAGTGAAAATGTGACATGAGAAAATATTTTCGTTGAATTTTGGAGAGAGATATTTTCGCATATGCAAGAGAGAGGACAACGAATAATCGGCGAAAAAGGCGAGATGAAAATGTGAACGGTTCGCTACTCATCGACAACCTGTTTGAGAGAGAGCATGGTTTTCACCCAGCTGAGTGAGAATTTCGACTCTGTACAAATAGATTTTCAGAAGTAGATTTTTCAGATTTTGACTAGTACGAGTATATCTTATTTATAAATACCTAGTTTTTAAAAAGAATGAATGGTAAGCTCTGCAACACTTAATGAAAAATCGTTGATATGACTTAATCTGTCACATGGAATATCTATGAATGACGTTACATTTTTCAAAAAATAAAATCTGGTCTACACGAATAACTTTAAATTACTGATATAGGAAATCATCTAATTATCATGTTTGCCTCCCATGCGTTATTTTGCGTTCAGAAATATTCAAACGGCTAACAATGGACTTCATGTTTGAACGATCCTTCGAAACTCTTGCGCCATTGATGATTGACCGCTCCCCTTAGGAAAAGCTATTCGGCTCCCTCTTTCCTTTGAAACACGTTTTATATGAAGCAAAATTTTGTACCGATTTTCACACTTTTATACTTATGACAGACATACTACGCTGATCGCTGTTCGAACTGTCAAATACTTTAATTCAGTACCAAAAAACACGTACTAGACTAAAGAAGTACAAAGCTGTACGTTGTGTGTCTGTCCCAGGCATTATGTTTCCTTCGCTTCCGTGTGCATTGCAAGCATCAAATGTAACAAATTGTGCATTAACAATTGTTATCGCTCACAATATCGCATGCCATATCCGTCCTTTTTAGAAGATACGCTAGTTTTTTTTATCGGTTTGACGGGACCAAATTTTTGAGTTTCAGTGACAATGTACTAGAAGTGTGAAGTTGTTCCCGAGTTGGATGGGAGCCTCGCCTTATCACTACAACGAAACTGACACATTAACTGACTTAATTACGACCGCCAGTTACTTATTGTTATTTGGCGGTTTCTTTTAAATGGAACGTTATGGAGTTCTTACACACTGAGATTTAATCTTAAATGTCTGCGATAGTACACAACTTTGAGGGTATACAATTGTACCAACTGCGGAAGGCTGGCACACTCGGCCAATTATTACGCCAACACATTTTGTTGCGACCAGTGCCGGTAAAAATCAATTCATCTGCTCTCAAATCAGCTGAATATGACGATAACTTTAACGAAGTATCTTCCTAAATTTGAATTTTTAAATGACAGTTTTCTCTTGACCAGAGCATCCGCTGAGCTTCGAAGTCGTTATTTGGTTTTGTTCATTCAACGATGGATGTCCATTTTCACCTGTTGTCAATATCAATATTCAATTTCATCTAGGTGGGGATGATTTTGAGTATCAAATGAAGTAACAATATTTGTTTCTTTTGCTGCAGAACATGATATGCAATTTGTGTGGGCTTTGATCGATAGGTTACAAATACTACACATACTAGGACAGTAAGTAAGACTCTGCAGTAGACACTATTCAAAATAATCATTTTGGTTGAACTAAAAATGTCTTTTTGATGTTGGATAATCACATGCGATTTTAGCAGAGGACTACACACTCAGAAAATTTTACAGTAATCGGTAAATTTTTTTTCCGAACTTTCAACAGCTGAACGTTCGGTAATCCGGTTTAACGGAATTCGGTAAAATTTGACAAGTTCCGGTATTTTTTTCTAATTGTGTATGGTACAATTGGTCAACTTCGCGACAAAAATCGATAACTCGGAAAGCATTAACCAAAGACGCACGATTTCTTCGGAAGGTTTGATCTAAAAAATGATATCTATCTTCTGGTTTGGATGGTGACTAGGGTGGTCCATTTGTGCTCATAATAAAAATTCTAACTTTTCATTGTTATGGCTGAGAGGAGAAAAATCTCCTTCAAAATTGTAGATAAATTCATTTGAAGAAATTTTTCCGAAAAAACTTAACTTTTATCTCATTAGCGTATCGTTTTCTAACAGTTCTTCTAAATTTGCTAGAATGGATCTTGAAAAAACAGTTGTTTTGCTCTTATATTTTTATTTCAATTTAATTGTGAAGGCTTTGTTTAAATGAACTTTAGACAATAAAATAACGCATATTTAAATGTTAAGAGATAATTGCTATCTATGGTTCAAGACAAGTTATTTTGATTGAAGTGTTAAAAAATACATTTTTTAAAGAAATCTCACTCCCTCATTTGCAAATATTTGCAAAAAATGAAACACGTAATCTAAAAGAAAAAACTTGCAGTTACTTAATATATGCAAAACTGTTTATCCCCTCTTGTCCGTTTTTGAAGAAAAAAGCATTTTAAAATTGGTAGATTTGCATTTTTTTCTGCATAACTTTCGATCAGCGACATCAACAATTATCATAAAAGAGCAGAAAAACGTGAGATTTTCATGACAGTGGCGATACTTCCAATCAAGAAACTTTTGAATTGACCGTTTAATGCGTGATGTATGAAGAATGTACGAGTGTTATGTCAATTTCTATATTTACATCCTCTTTCTGAGCGTTTCAAGCTTATTGCTTTCACAATAAGCTTATTGCTTGCTCTCAACTTAGTGTTCTAAATGCACTTCCACGGTTATTAGTTAAGAGATTTAGATGCCAGGTACCATTTTTGCATTAGTATGATTGTGCGGCAAGAACAATCATACCCTATGCCCAGGGAGTCGAAACATTTTCCTTAACGAAAAATTCCTTGACCAGACCGGGAATCGAACCCAGCCACCTCCAGCATGGTGTTGCTTTTTAACCGCGCCTTCTACCGACTGAGCTAAGCGAGGACCCATAATTTACATATAAACATTTTAAAAAACTTTCTATTTTATGTACCTAATCGTAATCGTAGACGATTTCAGGATTTAAGGATTTCAGAGTTTTGAAATTAAAGGATTTCAAGATTATTTCAGGACTTCAGGACTCAGGGATTCTAGAATTTAAAGAGATGGGATCAAAGGATGGAAAAATTTAAATATTTCAGTATTCAAAATATTCCAAATTATAAATTTAATTTATTTTGGATTAAGAAATATTAAGATTATCAGATATAAAAAATTTGAGATCTAAAAATTTTAAGAATTTTAAGTCTTATCATTTAAGGATATAAAAAATTTCAGGTATTTTGATTTTAGGATTTCTAAATTTTTGAATATTTTGAAGATTAAAACATTCTTAGAACTTAAGATGGGACGCCCCATCAAGCACCGCGTTAATCAAGTGTGCTGTGCGTCCTGCGCACGGACATTACCACGGCGAGGTTGAATTTGTAATTTTATTATCTGCCAATTGGAGGCACAACATGTCGCATTCATAGCAAAATAGCAAAAAAAAAAAAAAACTAAGCGAGTTAGAAAGTTTGTGTCAAAGAAAGAGTTAGAGAACACTTTAAAAACCATGTTTTTGTTCAATTAATTGCTGATGTTTATAAGTTGTTTTATGCATAAAAAATTAAAAAAAACCTTGAAAAAATACATTTTGGAAGAAGTTTCACCCCTATAAAGTCACTAAAGGATAATTATTCAAAGCTTAAATAAAACTGTTATTTTGGTCATTTTCTTAGCCTCGAATAGAGGGAGAAGAATCTGGCAAAGTAACATAATTTTTTAGTTACAGCCAATTTAACAAAATGTACCAAAACATTAAAAGATATCCATATTTGAAGATTTCAATTTAAAAAAAAAATTAAAGTTAAATGCTAGCCATTCGATATTTAGCCAGACATTCAAATTCGATATTTAGATTATTAATATTTTCAAGATCATTCCTCAGTGCACAAGTAAACGGTGAAGTTCGTGCCTTCCGAGCTTCATAGTTTTGGTTTTCATCATCATCATCATCATCATCATCATCATCATCATCATCATCATCATCATCATCATCATCATCATCATCATCATCATCATCATCATCATCATCATCATCATCATCATCATCATCATCATCATCATCATCATCATCATCATCATCATCATCATCATCATCATCATCATCATCATCATCATCATCATCATCATCATCATCATCATCATCATCATCATCATCATCATCATCATCATCATCATCATCATCATCATCATCATCATCATCATCATCATCATCATCATCATCATCATCATCATCATCATCATCATCATCATCATCATCATCATCATCATCATCATCATCATCATCATCATCATCATCATCATCATCATCATCATCATCATCATCATCATCATCATCATCATCATCATCATCATCATCATCATCATCATCATCATCATCATCATCATCATCATCATCATCATCATCATCATCATCATCATCATCATCATCATCATCATCATCATCATCATCATCATCATCATCATCATCATCGAGGGATTCCATCCAGAATGTGCCGGAAATCCCAAAAATCATACCCGATCATCATTGATTTGGATGAAACTTGGCACATGAGTTCGGTACGTTGGAAAAAAAAATTCCACTGGTGTTAAGATAATTTGGGTTCAAGAGTAACTTTTGAGATGGGCGTATGTGTTTTTTCCAACATTTTACTTGAAAAATCGTAGTTCAAAAACCATTACATTTAGAGAAAAACTTTATATAAGGGAATTGTAGGGAACTAAAAAACCTTTCTTAAAAAAATATACACAGAAAAAAAATTTTTTTTTCATCAAGAAAAATCAAAAATAATTACTAAAAATAAAATATCTAAAAAAACATATTTTTAATATTTTTTTAATTTGTTGTATGGAAATTTGAGGAAAAAAGACACGTTTTAAAAAAAACTCTAGGATGGACGCTCTTATAATAAAAAAAGTTTTTCAAATAGCGAACTTTGGTGTATATTTCAAATTTTGGTTATTCATTCTTATAAATAAATTTTGATGTTACAATATGGTTTTGGAGATCATTACAAACAATAATGATAATAATGATAAACCACGTAAACGCAACCGTTTTCAAGATATTTCTGATTTTCTTTCAATAAAATTTCAAAACCTCAAAAAATACGCCCTTTTCATAAATTACTCGTGATATTAAAACAACAATAGCTAACGATTGTTTCTCTTGTGTTTTTAGCCTTTTTAAAACACATGTATGTGCCTCTTACTTACTCTTAACAGCTCGTCGATTGAAAAAGCTTCACTTAAAGTTATAAGACAAAAATAATGAATTATGGTTGGATTTATATTTATATATACCATTTATTAGTCTCGGTCATTGATAATATTACATAAACATTATATAAACTATTGATTGCTTTTATATATATTATGAATCCTGCCTTCTTCGTCATTCGAAAACAGTTTTACAAAAACTTCGTTTTCTGAAATTGGAACGAATGAGTGGTACTTTTGTGTACCTGCAATCGTTTTAGTCTGTCGGTAAATTTCATTCCATTCTGCTACCCCCTGTTCATACTCTTCATGTGATACATAACAAAACGACATTTTTGTTAAACAATCATCACTTTTTTGGTTCGCCCATTCGAATAACTCTAATGCACTTTTTATAGGGTGTTCATGTTGTACAGCAAGGCTTGCATATCTTGCCATTCGTTTTAATGTACCACCAATTGCATCGCAAGGTCCCTTACCGTGGGATGTTGCGAAAAAATGCCATTCAGCATCAATATTGTATTTCTTTTTAAACTTACAAAGGCTTGCAAAGTTCTTCCTATTTTTATATTGGGATGCTGCCCCGTCAGACATAAACGTAGCTTTCTTTACTTTAATTTTTGTTTGCAAAAAGCTTATTAGTTTTGAAATAAACACCTGCACCGCAATCGTATCATGTTTCAACACTTCTGAGATAACAATGAAACTGATATTTTTAAGTATTCCAGATTCCGTGTAATAAATGACAAAAGGGTGAATAGTGGCTTGCTCATTACTCCAATAACTACTTTGAACAGCATCTTGAAAAACAAATGAATAATTTTCAGAAAAATCACAAATTATTATTACTGCGCCGTCTTTAAGACAACTTTTATAATCTCTCAAGAAACTAGACTGCTGAGATTTGACAAAATCGTGGGATACTAATTGTTCCAACTTTTCACAAAAATAAGCAATAAATTCATCAATTGGTTTAACAAGTGTCTCTAAACTACATCTATCAGTTGAAATCCATTGCTCAAAAGATATTTCAACTAAACCACGTTTTTCTAATTTGTCTGTTAAACTACTCTCAAAATCTGAAAAGCCTGGACATCGTTCGCATTCACGGAGGTAACATTTTTTAGTTCTAGTTGATGAGCTACATAATATTTCTTCAAAACACAATTTATAATCATTCTCGAATGAATATTTTCTAAGACCATGAAGCATCAAGTTAATGTTCTCATGAATGGTGCAAACACAAATGTTATGAGAACCTGTGCTGCCAAGTAATTTGCAATGCTTTGGTCTTAGTGCTGCAAAAGAGCTAAACCCAACAGCATTTTGATGCATCTCTTGAAATTTAATGAAAGCTTCTCTTAATGAACAAACTAAAAGGCGCTTTTGAATATGAACCCTCTTACCTTCACTCCTCACTGAAACGTAGTCGTTCATACCAGGGGTTGCTCGTGTAATCTCATCACTGTCGTAAAATTGCAAAATTTGGTTTTTTATTTCCGGGTTCAGACCGTGTCCCAGCTTTTCGTTAGGGGCAGCTAAAACACCTTCGTGCTTTGCAAGGAATTTAGCTTGTGATACGATGTACTTGTTTGTTATTCCAAATTCTGCCATTACTCTTTGATTTGTCCAAGATTGTGGTAAAACCGAAAGTATCCTTACTTGATCGTCCCTCGAAGTTTCTGGATCAGCATACCGGTCCTTTAGCTGCGCGATTATTTCGTCATATTCGGCTGCTTTCACTTTCAATTGTTCCAGGTCATCCTCCTCCGCTTGATCCCCAAATATGTGTGTCCGAATGCCGTTTGAAACATCTTTGAACTTTTTGCGGGCATAATTTACGTTCAGGAACTTTTTAGCCGATATTGGCGAAACGTTGATTCCAGCTACGCCCTTGTTAAATAGCTCAATATTATGGCGCCTTGAATAATCTTGCACACTGCTATCAGATGGCACTGACATTAATGATATTGCCGATGGCGTTTCCTCGAGACCATACAAGTCTACTTGCCGTGATGTAGATGGTTGTGGATCCATAATGTTAGTAATTGATGGTTTCTCACTAGGCTCCGAAATTGCAGCATGGGATTGTTCCGTTCTATTTAAATGCAAACGACAATTATCACAAATCATCAAAGAAGTGTCCAAATGTGTTTTGCCCATAAACTTGAGTTTTTTGACATTTTGTTCGGTTAATTTACGAAGGTTTTTGAGCACCGTTTAGTGGGAAACGGCATACAACACTTCTTCATGTTAAACTCCATTTTCAGTTCACTCAGATAGATTTTACTGATGAATGCGACTATGTATGAGCATATATATTGGCTGTGGTACCTTTGGAAATGCAGGTATAAAACATCTCTGGTAGTTTACAGGCAGCGTACATTAGCTGTTTTTATGAAGATATACTGAATACTATCCTGATATCAAAAGAAAAGAGGACATTAGAGTAATGTGAACGTTATAATATGAAGATCTTGGAAAATTTATCATTTCTGGTGGAAATCTCGATTAACTTAAGAAAAGAGCGAATTTTCTTATGTTTTTTTCATTCTATTGAAATAAAATCCGAAAAATCTCGAAAACGGTTGCGTTCAGGTGATTTATCATTATTATCATTATTGTTTTTAATGATCTCCAAAATCATATTGTATAATTAATTTTCATTTATAATAATGAATAACCAAAATTTGAAATATGCACCAAAGTTCGCTCTTCGGAAAACTTTTTTATTATAAGAGCGTCCATCCTAGAGTTTTTTTCAAAACGTGTCTTTTTTTCTCAAATTTCCACAAAACAAATTTGAAAAATATTAAAAATATGTTTTTTTTTATATTTGATTTTTAGTATTTATTTTCGATTTTTCTTTATGAAAAAAAATTTTTTTTTCAGTGTACATTTTTTTTACAAAGCCTTTTTAGTTCTCTACAACTCCCCCATATAAAGTTTTTCTCTAAATGTAATGGTTTTTGAACTACGATTTTTCAAGTAAAATGTTGGAAAAAAAACATACACCCATCTCAAAAGTTACTCTTGAATCCAAATAATCTTAACACCAGTGGATTTTTTTTCAACATACCGAAGACGTGTACCAAGTTTCATCAAAATCGAAGATAGTTGAGTTTGGTGACCGACCGATTTGGCGTGGAATCAGTCAAAACAAAAAAAAAAAAAAAAAAAAAACACTACCTGGCAAAATGACTCGAAAGGATTACGCAACGATACCATCAAAGGACTAGCGTAGAGGTTTCTACTCTATTCAGAGTCCCAGTTAAAACTTTAAAAAAAGTATCTGTTGAATGTTTCATATAACAACTTCACGCTTATGTTCGCTATGACCAAATAGTCTGGGAGTAAAAAGCTTGTTGGAGCACTGACTAACAAAACAAAATAAAGAAGAGGGTCACACTTGCGGCTTAAGATTTTTATTTTTGCTATCTGGTTGTAAGTAACACCCTTATCGGTAGCTCCGATGTGCAGAATTTTCTTATTATCTGAAGGAATCCATTTAGACGATTTTGAAGACAACTATATCAACGGAAATGTATGAATAATAATGATTTTTGAAATGTAACAAAGAAATTGTGCTTACACACTAAAAATTTATACATTAGTTTATGCTTAACAATTAACGCATCGCATGTTCATTGTCAACTCACTGATTTTTCGATATTTTCACTTGTCCATATTGTTCATAGAAGAAAAAAGTCCTTTCAACTGGTGCGGTGCTTCCAGGAAGGCCCTAAACACAACCGGTGAGCTTTATGAGTTCCTTGCAATCCTGAAATTTGTTTTCCATTTCTGTAAATATTTCCACCCATCGGTTTGAAACCCAGTACGCCAATGCAGTATCGTAAAAAATATTAACAGTCTGAACAAATTTTTGCTTCCTGAATTTCACCGTAATCAACAAGGTTATTAAGAACGGTTCGAACTTCGCTCGTCAAAAACATTTCGTCTTTTTTATGTTGAATAGTTTTCACAAAATCCTCGAAATGAACAGCAACTTCTGTGGCAGATACATCGTCTCTTTCAACAAAGCTGATGAATGTTTTGAATGTCACTTACTGATCTCTAGTGAAAAGCAGCCACAGTTTGAGACGAGGATTCTCAGATAAATCGCGTAAAGCAACAGGACATTTTTCTTGCGGGAGATAATATGAGCGCAGCCCATCGAACATGCTGAGAATCCTATCAATTGACGGTCCGAGAGACAGAAATCTTGTGTTGCCATGCTCAAACAATTTAGATCAAATAAATGAAATTAAAAGTAGATGCTCATTTGTTAAACGCTATGCAAAAATGAATGCAATATATTTTTGGCGTACTCGAAATACAGTACAAATTGATAAAAAGACGGGACAGTAAAATATGGTTGAAAAACGGTACTGTCCCGTTCAAAACGGTACGTTTGGTCAGCCTACAAAGAGAGAGCTGTAGAACGCTTTCAAAGCTATGTTAAGCCTTCGAATGGAGGAAGAAAATTTTGGCTAAATAACGTTATTTTTGAGTTTTAGCCAGTTTAAGAATAACATGTACCAAAACATTAAAAGTTCAATAACTCGTAAACTTTGAGATTTGACCATATGCGTAGAACATTTTTTTTTCAAATATCATCCCCTATCCGAACCGAATACCCCGTATATTATTTGATAGTGTAACAGGATCCTTGCAATCCTTGCAATGTCAAAACAAAATAATCCAAGGGGTGTATAGATGTCAAAGTTACGAAACATTTATAAATATGAATGTATTTCATATAACTATGTTGTAACAAAGGCAGTGATTCGAACACTATAACCACTCCAGCTTTAAACCCCAAATATCACATGTGTCTCATCGGTTAGTATGTTCTACAAGGCAAAATGCGCAGTCTACACAAAGCCCAAGGCAAAGCAAACAATGATTCACACTGTTCGAAAAACCAGCTTTTTCACTCCCGAGAAGTAGTAGGTAGTTGTACTGAAAACATTCACGATGCATGGCTTGAACAAAATGCCCATCGTAAACCCGAAAATATTGCTTGCGTTAAATCCTTGCGACAAATGCAGAGATTACAGACGAAAGTGATCGTTCGAATTTTCCGCACAATAACATCTCCTCTGCAGTCCTTCAGACCTTCCAACTAACCATCAGCTTATTGAATAATTTATCGCGCGTAAAATACTAAACATACATTCCCTCGTCATGAGTGACAATCTAATCCTTTCTACGAGCAGTGCTGCAGTGCAAAGAGTGAAAAAAAAAACAATCACCAAGCATACCGACTTTGTTGCAGAAGAAGTCCGATCATTCCTCCGCACGAACCATCTGCATTCCGGGATTGTAGTATTAATAATAAATAAAAAATAATTTGATTTATAGCTGGTATCAAATTTCATTTCACCGTTCGTTTTTATTTTTCTCCTTGCATCCTTGGTGACCTCTAAGGCCTTCAGCGTTCTCAGACAGAGACCAGCATAGCTTTCGTTCCGTTTTCTCCGGCCAATAAAATCCGGCCATAAAAACGAAAGCTTTCATCTTGCAAAAAAAAAAAAACCCAAAATGATGATGGAACAAGCTCACGTTTCGATGTTATTGTTGGGGCACCCGAATATTGTCGAAAATCTCCCTTAAAGCTTTAGGAGAAAATTCGCATCGAAGGTTCCATTTTTTGTTTTGTCGGTTAGAAGAAAATTAAGAAGGCTAAGTGAAACTCCAACAACAAACCTCTTCCTTTCAACGCTAATCCTTCCATAATCAGTTCAAATCCATTCGATTCCATCACACTTAACCCGCACCGCATTAGCAACATCAAAAACGCATTCAATTTCATTAGCGTCAACCAATAATGCAATACTGGCAATCCGGCTACTAAAAAGTAACAACAAGCAGCAGAATCGGTCTACGCCATCAGGACAAGATGGTTTCGAGGCCAAGGGAGAGAAAAAAAAGAGAAGAAAGCAAATAATGAGACCAGGAGATGTTAACAAGAAATAATGAACCATCTGCAAGGTCTAAGCGAGATAAAACCATGCTTTTTATAAAGGTACGTAGGTTGTGGGTAGATATGTAGGTAGGAAGCATTCGAACACAACAACGGCAAACGCCAAACGACGAGAAGAGTGGCACGGCTCATCCATTTGCGATAATAAGCAAAAGAGCGCATCATTGACGGTTATTTAAAATTTATAATATCGATGCGGGTATTCTTGTCTGCCGAGCGCTGGTTCTTCTCAGATCTTTCTCGGAATGAATGTGTGTGTGTGGCTTTGATCGTTGAATGGGATGCAAGCATGGATGGAAAGTGGATTCCCGGAGGCTGAGCAGGATTATTCCAGGATGATGGAACAAATGGGGAATGGATGCTTAAAGCTCGTTGAAAGGTTTAAAAAAAAGAGTCATGCCTAATGATTAATTAGACTGTGCTTACGGATTCTAACAGAGCTTCGCTCAGAGTCTGGTCTTGTACTGCACGGTGGGTGGTACCATTTTGCAATCAATAAAGTGGATTTTTGGTATGAAACAAGATTATTAATTTGTTTTACTGTTTGGCATGCGAAATACTTGTTGAATCTTAGATTACTTCCTACAAACATTGGAAATGGAGATACTACGCAGCAATGATTCCGGACATTTGTTGATTCATTTATCTATCACCTGAAGAATAGTATACAGTGTGTCTCACAATAGGTGTCACCTTTTTTCAATCTTGGTTTATTTCAGCTGGGTAATTTTAACAGCGGAATTGATTATACCCGTTTTGAGTGTATTCTTTTGACAACTTATTGCTGAAGATAAATAAGCGATTCCGTTTGTTTATATTCATCAGCTACCTTGGAAGCCATACGGGAGCAAGTTTTAAAATTACATTTGCAAAAGCTTAGACCGTGTCAGATATTCAATATCCTTAAGCAGTTCGGAGTGAGTAAGCGTTTTGTTTTTCGTACCTTGAAACGGTTCAAGGAAACTGGAAATATCCATATTCAACGCAAAGGAGATGCCAGACGAACTGCCAGAACGAAGAAAAAGATCAAATGTGTGAGGGAGCGAATAAGACGTAATCCGGCCGTATCTGGCCGTAAATTGAGCAAACAATTTCAAATGTCCCCTGCTTCAATGAACAGGCTCCTCAGACATGATCTGGAATGCAAGCCGTACAAGAAACAACGCACAGTGGGCAAAAATGGACCCAAAATCCCATTAATTTAGACGGCGCGAGTAGTAGTCAAAAGAAATAGCTTATCTTATGGAAAAAAAATGCGAGGAATCGAATGGTGTGGGTCTCATTTAGGGTTGACTACAGTAAGTGTCCCGTGTTGCCTGTTTCTACGCACATTTTGGATGCAAACTAGAATTATTACCCAAAAATTCAACTCGGTGCTACTATATTGAACCCAAATGCACCGTAAATTTGAAAAAAAAAAACTAGCTGGAGAACTGAATGGAACAAATAATACTTTGATTGGATGCCAGGAAGTGGTCCATTTTACCCGATTTCCCCTTATACATGTATAAACTCATATATCATGTGGTTCTGAAGAATGGCGCCGGTAATATTACTCTTACTTGCACTGTACTTATGTAAAAATGTCCGAATAATCGAATGGTCTTATTAATAACTGGGATTAATCACCGTGAACATGTACTATTTGGTTTTTGGTTGGTTTTTATCCACTTCACCGATAAAAACCAACCAAAAACAAAATAGTATGGTGATGGTCTTGTTTAGGTTTGACCTTAGAAAATGGTCCATTTTACCCGATTTCCCCTTAGAATTCGATAAACTCATGAACCCTGCGGTTCTGAAGATCGGCCCCTGTGATATTACTCTCACTTGCACTCTATCTATGTAAAAATGTCCAGAGAATTGAAAACCTGATTCTCCCCTCATGCATCCAAAATGAGGAGAGAAACGGGCAAAATGGGACACTTAATGTAGTCAACCCTAAATAAGACAAACATCATTCGATTCTTCGCATTTTTTCCCATAAGATAAGCTATTTCTTTGGACGCCTGCCCTGCGCCGTCTAAATTAATGGGAATTTGGGTCCATTTTTGCCCACTGTGTCCAAAAAAGCAGAAAACTTTTGGTTCGGAACGGTGACTGTGAGATTTTATTTTCGGATGAAAAGCTATTCCTCCTTCAGGACAGTCATAATCAACAAAATGATCGTGTGTATGGCAAAAGTCTTGCCAAAATGCCAGGAGATATATTAGTTGTAGAACGCTATCAGAATGTATTGAAAATCATGGTATCGGGCGCCGTTTCACGAAAAGGGAAACTTCCTCTTCTTTTCATAGAACCTAACGTAAAAATCAACACTGAATATTACATTGAGCAGGTTTTGAAGAACCATCTGCTTCCTCATGCTTCAACGCTGTATGGGAATACACCATATTGTTTCCAACAGGATTCAGCTCCTGCTCACAAGGCAAAGAAGACACAAGCATGGTGCGCGGAAAATCGGCCCGATTTCATCACAAGCGAAGAATGCCCTGCACCTTCACCGGATTTCAACCCACTTAAGTACTTTGTTTGGGATTATATGCTTCAACATATAGGCCGTACGAAATAGCCTTCTTTAGATCGATTCAAGAAACATTTGATTGATATTTGGGACCAAATTCCTCAGGAAATCGTGCGTACCAGCCGCGATGGATTTACAAAGCGTTTGCGCAAAGTTATCGAGGAATAGGGCGAAAGATTCGAATTGAAATAATATGGTTTATTTCTTTAACGCGTATCTTTCAAATGAAGAATAAATGATATGATTTGGTTGATTTGTTTTGCTGTAATCCCATTTTGTTTTAGTGACACCTATTGTGAGACACCCTGTAAATGCGAAATGAAATGTGACCCTCGTGAAAAAAAAACACTTAGTTCCGTAGGTGAAAATGGTTCTAAAGAATTATCTAGGAACCCAATTTCCTTTCAACAGTATACGTTTAGACGAAGTAGAGCTTACATATTAGGTAGTGAAACGAACAATTGACAGATAGGCTCCTTCGAAACGTTCATCATTTGCACAGCTACCTGGTTTTTTTTTTCCGATTACACGCATGCGAAAAAAGAGAAAAGTCGACAGTTAAGTATGCGATCTACACTCTGAGATTTTTCTTAGCGTCGACTGTTTAAAAATTAATCCTCCAGGTCCCACATAGTTTAAAACAAGTCCAAGTTTTGTGAGCGTACATAGCACTACCCAAGTAACAATTTTAGTTTTATTCTAGCCGTATTGCAATCCTCTCGGCTTTGTTGACTTAACTACATTCAAAACTGTTTTGTCTACTAACACCTCCTCTATGCTTCTTTGAAGCCGAAATTTGTACAAAATGGCCCACTCTATAGACGGTTGTGATAACAAGTTAATAAATCCTTCATAAGACCATAAAGATTTTGAAAATGTTCTAGTGAAAGATGTTATTACCACTTGAGAACCTTCATAAAACCTATTGGCTGCAATTAAATCCAGAATGTGGCCAAATGGCCACAGCTGTCAACCTTCAATGTGAAATCGGGGTTGGTTTTTGTTGTTCTGCTTTGTTGGATTCTCTGCTCTTCTGATTCATTAGGCAGTAAAAAAAAAGTCTAGTGATGCGGGAAATTATGATTGATAGCAAAATATCCAAAACAAATTGTGTTTTCAACAGCGTATTATGCTTCAAATTATATGCACAATTATTTTTATGGTGAATATTAGCACGATAAGAGCCGAAAATTAATGCGCCTAGGAAATTATGCGACTTTACAACAACATACATCAAATTTGAACAAATATATTGGATAAATTAATCATGAATTTCCTGCAAAGTGCTTGGAATTGGATGAGATTATCTAGAAGAATGCCGAAATAAGTCTCCGATCTACATATTATTTGCATACCCTTGGAAATTTGATACAGTTATTTTTCCACATTTCAATTATTTCTTATATTTCAATATGGCGATTCGAAAAAAAAAATCACAGTTTGGCAATAAAGCCAATTTTTCTTCGCAATTTCTATTATAAAACTATTTTATCTTATGGTGACTTCCTTCAATCCCCGTTTGCCGTTTAATGCATTTACTGTAAGCAAAATGGTTTTAAAATGCTTTTTCAACTGACCATAATAAAATAATATCAATGAGTCCTAAAACGGGATTTCAATGCAGCATTTTACGAGTTCATAAATTCGGAATAAAACCTTTGATAGGAGTAAAAGGAATGTGAGAAAACAAGGCTTTTAGATCGTTGTGAACAAGTTGTGTAGGTTCTCATAAACCTGACTAAAATGTGAAACCTATCGGCACCTCTTGGTGTCATAATAAAACCAAATTGATTTTAAGTGGCTTTCATTAAACTTTAATAAAACTTTATAATGCTGGATGGTGTCAGCAATGCTACTTGGGTACTGTATAGAAGTATTGCAAATTGAGCGAAAGGGCATGGGTAAAGTAGTACTCGAACCAACGACGTTACCATTGCCTAACATCCCATGGCGGGGTAGGTCAAGGCACGGACGAATCCGCCACCACAAAAGGCAATAATAACGCGTTGGATCTCGCTCATGTACCACTGATAGCTTTTGATAGTTTCAAGCGGTAGTTTGTACACACTCTGTTTCGATGTGTACATGGGAAAGTTGTTTCGCATCAAATCGTATTCAGAGTTGGCTGCACCCTCTCAGATTTCAATAAACTTTTCTGGATTTTGTTACAAAAAACCATTGTGCAGACTTAGTTATTCCTGAATTGATCTAGACTGTCTTTTTAAAGGGTCAACAGTTTTACCTTTTTTTCTAAACTGAAAATGTGCAAACCGATTTAAAAAAAGTTAAATCGATTTATAAAAAACAATACCATTTTTAATGTGGGTGAAATTTTGTCTCAATATGGGACATAAAATTCCTTACCATTCGTGCTAGAATGGCAAGATGGGCACTTCAAGTAAACAAAAAATTTCTTACAAATTTTTTTTCTTGTCCAAACATTTTTTTTTTCAGTTCCTCTTATTCCAAAACTAAACCAGTGACGGGCATAATCATTTCAGAATCCAGTGATACTCTATTTTTGATCGGATTTTGTCTATTTAGCAACTAAGTTTAATTTTTTTTTTGTTTCTTCATTAGAGTGGCTTTCAGCCTCCTGGGTTTACATTTAATTAACGAGAATTCAATTGATAAGAGTCTACATCTTCAAATTACTAGTATATTACTAATTATTTATCTTGTTTAGTTCTGAGACAAAATCAGGAAGAAAAATAAAATGTAATGTCGCAATTTGTAATTTATTTCACTACTTAACTTATTTATGTATTGGTATTTAATATCAGATGAATATATTTTTTTTTCTTTGAGCTATTATCATAAATTTTTTTTTTCACTTCTTTCAATCAAAATAAATATTATTGGTTCATTGGAATCATTCAACCTGTTTGCCTCTAAAGACTGTTCCGAAAAATATACATCTACTTTCTTTCTCAAATAAAAAAGACTATACTATGATGTTTGATTATTTTATTCTCAAACTAAGTAAATAGCAATTTATTCCTTCCATCTTCATTTCAATTTGCTTGATTTTTCTTAGGTTATTTGAGTTCTCTAACTTTTCCCTTAACACTACTGATACGCTTCTGCACAGTGCTTTCTCCTACCATTTTCACAACTTTGGCCAATCTTTCTTAAATTTTTCAACAATATCCACTGGTTCCATGTGTTTTCTCAGCTTCGCCTTCGTCAAAGCGCAGAAAGTTTCAATAGGACGAATCTCTGGGGAGTTTGGTGGATTCATCTCCTTTGGTATAAATACGAGTTTGTTCCACCCACTCTAATGCATATTTAGAGCAATGACAGGAAACAAGATCAGACCAAAAGATTGTTGGCTTTTTATGCTGTTTGATCAAGGGTAGCAACCATTTCTGCAGACACTCCTTCACGTAGATTTGACCGTTTATTGTGTCTGTCGTAATGAATGGACGAGATATTTTTCCACATCCGCATATGGCCTGCCACACCATTACTTTCTTGCCGAATTTTTCGGTGTAAATGGCTTTCACTGACCCAGGAACATCCTTTCTCTTCAGCGAGGTATTAAACTGTGGTCCTGGCAGAGTTTTATAATCGAGCTTTATGTAGGTTTTATCGTCCATGATAACACAGCCCGATTTTTTGCTCAGCAGTTTGTCGTACAGCCTGTTTGGTGCTTCGTCTTGGCTGCTTCTGCATTCGACGAGTCTGCAGGCCCATTCGCTCCTAAGAATCACTGAAGTACTTAGCTTTTTCGCAGCATCCCGGACAGATGCTGAAAAATGACGCTTGAAATAGTCCTTACCTTTCTGTCGATTGTATGGTCAGCGGGACCGGGTCCACCCGTCTCGGGGAATCTACGAAAGAGCACTGTTGTTGATACTTCCGTAATTCGGTTTAAACTACTCCGACGCTCACACCTTCTTCCTTAGCCAGTTTTCTTATCGAAGACCACTGACGCACCGTTTGTGCATAATCCGTTTTCTTTGCTCAGGAGAGAGACCAAGCATTTTTAAACTACCGTGCGAAAAATTGAAAAAAAAAAACGACAACATCAGTTTAAGTTGGATGTTAACAACAGGACGCAGCCAAAACGTGGTTGAATACTGAACGCATTTTGAATTGACGGTTTATCATTAGTGTATATATTATTATTGGAACAGTCTATACTCTTTCACCAGGAATAGTACCAACACTGTGGTATTTCTGAGTGTCAGATATGTTTTGGCGTTATTATATAGTTCTTCAAATTCTTCTGACATTTTGATGTACAGTGATGGCTGGATTTTGTTACGCCTCGATTTTGTCTTCCCCCGATTGTGTCACCTTTTTGCCCAGGTTTTGTCAGCATGTACGATTCAATCAGGTATAGTCAAAATTAAATGGTTTTCCAAACATATTTTCAACTTTGGTGCTTTTATTAAGTGTAGTGATGCACGATGTCATTCTTGACAAAATTTGGAGTGAAAGAATAACCGCCCAAGTAACATTGCCTAAGACCACCTAGCTTAATTTAGTTTTATTAAAGTTTTATGAAAGCCACTAGAAATCAATTTGGTTTTATTATGACACCAATAGGTGTCAATAGGTTTCTTATTTTAGTCAGGTTCATCAAAACCCAAACAGCTTGTCTACAACGCTCCTAGAACCTTGTTTTCTCACATTCCTTTTCCTCCAATCATAGGTTTTATTTTGACGTTATGAACTAGTGAAATGCTGTTTTAAAATTCCTTTTTAGGACTCATTCATATTATCTTATTATGGTCAGATGAAAAGGCATTTTAAAACCATTTTGCCTGCAGTTAATGCGTAAAACGTCAAATTGGGTTAGAAGTACTCATTGCGAAGATAAACTGGCTTTTTTGCAAAACTGTAATTGAAATATAAGAAATAATTAAAAATAAATGCCTCAAATTAAGCGCACTACCATGCCATTGCCTCTGCTGGCACAGTGCAAATCGACTCCCTGCTCCTTAAGGTATTCTCTAAAATCCGTATTTTGAAATCCTGTTGCCTGATCGCATGTTATCATTTTAGGCAACCCGAAGATTTTGAAATACTCGGTAAGCACTTCTATCAGCTCTTCTATGCTTTCATTGGATATTTGATAAATTTGAGCGAATTTTGTGAAAGAATCTCCGAGAGTCAGAACCTTTTGTTGTTCTTTAGCATATACGATGAAGACGTTTTCGAAAGGCTTCTCGTATGTTCTTCGAGCAATTGGTATCCGAAAAGGTTTTCGTTCGTATTTTGCGAATCTGTAATCTTCGCAGTGCAACATGCCAGGAAAGTAGGTGCTCTTCCTAACTTCCTCGTATGTAAGTTTATAATTGCGATGATTGAAATTATGATGTCGAGGGATAAATTCCTTTTGATCATTACCTGAAACAATATCTTGTAACAAGAGATTAGCATTTTGTTTCTCTAAACTCTTGTGGTAGATGTCGCGAATAATTTTGTCGCAACTGTATACTATCTCTTTTGGAGCGAAGATACAGTTACTAGAAGAAGGGTCCACATTCCTCTAAATGATATCTATTAATTCATCGTCCGAATACTTGTCTCTGTGGAACACATGACGTACAAACCCAGAAAAAATCTTACACATGATATGAGGACTCTTGTTTGCATCTGAAGTGACCTTGATTATAAGCTGGGTTTTGAATTGGTTTACGATTTCTGGGCCGTAAATCTTGTCATTGAGATAGCACTCGTTCCTTAGCTCGTGAAGATTCGCTTCTACAGATGGGATTCTTGACAGACCATCTGCCACCACATTCTGTGTGCCCCTTTTATGAATGATTTTGAAGTCATACTGTACTAAGTATAACCGTTGACGTAGCATCAGTCAACTTCAACTCTTTCGTTAGGGGTTATTGATCAATATATATTATGAAAGGTCTTCTGTACAAATAAGGTCTGAATCTCTTCGCGACAAAATAGATGGGTAGAAGTTCTTAAGCCGTCGTTAAATATTTCTCTTCCGCTTTCGAAAGAGTTCTAGAAAGGTAGGCTATTGGCCTTTCATTTCAATTATCTATTTGGCAAAGTACGGCTCCAATATTGGAGGCATCGGTTGTCAAAATGAAAGGCTCGTTGAAATTTGGATAAGCTAATAACAGATCAGTGGACATAATTTGTTTTAGCTCCAGGAAAGCTTTCTCATAATCGATTGTTACATCAATGTTTTTTGACTTTCCTCCCAACTGGCCCGTGAGTGGTTTCGCTATTTTTGCAAAACTTGGTATAAAGCGCCTATAATAGCTGACGGTCCCTAAGAACTATTTCAATTCTTTTGGCGTTTTTGGTCAATGGCCAATTCAAGATCGCTTCAACCTTTCTAGGGTTCGGTTTAAGATTCGTATTACGCAATGTTTCAAGTATTTTCGTAATGTCTTTAAGGTGTTCTCTTAACGATGTTGAAAAAACGATGATGTCTTCCATATAGACGAAACATCGAATGCCCAAATGTTTCCGGAGTACTGAGTCCATTAGCCTCTGGAAAGTGGCCGTCGCATTTTTCAGACCGAATGGCATTCGGACAAATTCGAATTTGCCATGGTCAATATTAAATGCCGTTTATGGCACATCTTTGGGGTCAATTTCAATTTGGTGAAATCCACTGACCAGGTCAAATACTGAAAAATATTGGGCTTTTCCGAGCCGGTCTAGTACAGCCGCTGGAAAATTCCTTATAATCATTTATATAATCATAAACTGTAGATAGGATTCATCACTTCCACGAAAACCATAAGAAATCTTATCTAACGAAGCACTTCTAATAATCATGGGACATATTGACCTGCGTTTTGAAATTTTTGTGGATGGTAACATGGGACAATAATGCGTAGAATGGCAGAGCAAGCTTGGTAGCAACCCCTTTAACCTCATAAACCAGCACGAAACATATAAAAATGGTCGCTCCACCTACACAGTACAAAATTGATCTCAACAAAACAAATTTATAAAAGATGTTTGATAACTGTATGGCCTTTACTATTTAGTGGCCGAAATGTGACCACCCTCCCCTTTTTAAAAATAATCGATAAGAAGCAAAAATACGAATTTTTTTCCCCGATTTGTGACATTACTGTGCTGTTCAGTGGATATGTAGCAGAAATTTATTTTTCGGGATATTTTATCTGCTTGTTCTACTGCTCAGGTATATAAGTAGCATTTGCATAGAAAAAAGATATATTATCGCTCACAATTTCATAATAATTGGTAGTTTTGTTCCTTATCCGAAAACATGGGAGCTGTTTATTTTTATTGCGTCATTAGGGTGACTATTTTCGCGTTAGGTTCTCTAAAAAATCGACTCTATTTTAAAATGCATTTTTTCAAAACTTCATAACTTTTAAACCACTGAGTTGATTCTTAAAACTAAATACGCAAGTAAAAGATAATTATATACACTTTTTTTTTAAATGTATAAAACATATACCTAAATTGTGCTATTCTGTACGAAAATATGGATTATATTTATTTTTCAATGTTTTGATGGTCTTTAGACGTGTTTATATTTTTTCTTGAAAGTTCAGCTCTTTTTCCCCTTATCAACGGTTTGGAAATGTTTTTATTTTAGTTCTGGAGCTACGTTTCTTTTTTCTGTTTTTAGTTTTTGCTGAATATCCTACCACGCGTTTCCATTAGACGTGGCTGGGTAGCTCAGTGGTTACCAGTTCTGCTTACGGAGAAGATGGTCAGGAGCTCAATCCCATGCAAGTCCCCTTCCTTGCCATTTGTCAATTGCCTCTTTCTATAACCACTAGATTTAAATTAAAAAGCAGTCTACTGCACTTTCATTGATCGCATCACTTACCAAAGTGCATCCATGATCTAAAAATAACCTGCCTTGCTAACACAAAACTATCCTTCCCTTTGACAATTATGGAGACACAGAGGTTAACACGGTCTCTAACTAATGATTGTCAAACTTATCATCCTTCCCCCCCTCCCAGAAGACCGTGAGGACGTGGCCGGCGCCGTTAATGATCTATAAATAGAATGAAACAGTGAACTTGTAGCTACTCCCAAGCTAAATCTATGTGGTTCTCTGTGAAATTACACTACTGCCGTGAATCGCATATCAGTCCCATATGGAAAATCATCAAATGGAGAAAACAGCAATGAAAGTTGTTATGGTGTTTTTCGTAATACACTGTATTTCGCATGATGTATGTATTTTTTGTCCATCCTGTAATATGAAATGGTGTGGTGTGGTCAATAGTTTTGTCTCAAGTAACTACAAATTAATAACATTTCCTGCAAAAAAACAGCAGTGGGACTGATTTGCGTTTATTTTGCATGTCCGATTGTAAAATAATCGCTATCAGTTCCAACCTTTTTTTAGTAGAATTAGATTGATACAACTAAATGACAATTGTATCATTTTAAATGGTAACATAAGAGTTGTTGCTTTATGTTGCTCAGTCATGCTTTATTCACATCCGATTTGGTATTGTTGCTTATAATTGCCGCTGCCATATGTTTCACATGCTCTCAATTCACAACTGGGATGTACTTCTAGAACACTAAGTAGATAGCCGTCAAAATGCCCAGTAGGGACGGACGTATCTCTGCCGTTCCACTTCCACTATCATGAGAGGAGCTTTACATGTAGCCAAATGTAATTCCAACTTAATGATTTCTTTTCATCTCGCTTAGCTGTCAAAGTTGTCTATTTTTGTTCGAAGTATGTTATTAACGTTGTTCCGAATTCGATTCGATCTGGCATCCGTGACAAACATTGAACAGTTTTCACGTCGTGAAGTGGAAACATTAAAAAACTTCCGGTGTTTTTTAGACACCTCATCAGTTGACCAGTTTTTGAAGAAAATTGGCGAAAACATCATCTAACCTCCGGATGAGATCACTTCACCACCAACGATAGATCCTGATTCGGATAGCAGCTTTTTTTATGCTGGCGGAAATGATGAGGATACACAGAAAACGATGTGGAAGAGGACTAAAAAAGAAATCCGGAAGTTGAATACCGCAAAAAAAACGGCACCTGGCAAACAACGTAATTATGTTAGATTGTGGTCGTAGTAAGGAGTGATGAGTATGAATAAATCCTGTGATCGATATGAATAAATCCTTTTGGACCTGGACGCTGCCGGCCAGGAATGCTTTATACGCGAGAGAGTTAACCGAGTAACTGTTGAAAGATTAAGTCGGTATCGTTTTACAGAAGAGCATCTGCGAAAGCGTCATTCATAAATTTTCCATGACAGTAGCTATTGGTGAATCTTTGATAACCCAAATGTTTAAACTATACCATGTATGGTTTGGATGATACCCCGAGTAGATCATTAGGGAACGAACGTTATTAGGGCTTGTTTCGTATGGTGGGCTTGATATGCGTTTATTTTTATGATGGGAAAAACTGGCTCAATGTTGTTTTCATGCTTCATCAGAACAAACTACCTATGTTTTTCATTGAAACGTAGAGAACAACGATCATTAAAATTATTAATAATCATAACTCAAAATCTCATACACAGAAAATTCATATGAGACTGATATGCGTTTCACGACTAGTTCTGGTCAGTAACTTAGTAGCAACTACAAAACGCCCGGTCTTTTAAAAAAATATCCTATCACGCGTTTCCATTATTCAAACTAACTTGCCAATCATGCGTCTCCATCAATTTAAAGTGATTTTTATAAGTAAATTCAGCTCGTTGGGAGCTAAGGAATGGGCTATAAACCACGTGTTCGAATATTTTGGATTTTAAGACCCCCCCCCCCCCCCCTTTGTGGATCTTCATCTTTACATATTTTTTTAAATTTTTATGGAGCGTGTGTTCTGGCCAACTACCTACCCCTTTCCCCCTTCCAAAAATACACCGTAATTTATGGAAGGCTTGCAATGGTTGAGCTCAATAAATAAATAATTTAAGGCCAGGTAGCAGTTTTACCAAACATAGGAACTGCTGTCATCCAATTTTATCTTTTTCCTTGCGGCGTGATTACACAGGCTTTAGTTAATTTTCTTTTTTACATACTGTATCTGTGAGATAAAAGAAGGTTAAAAAAAGCAAAGTGAATGCTATAAAGTATATGTAAATAAAAGTAAAATAGAAGTGCCTGTAATGGAAGATTGTCTTAAAGCCTTAAGATAAATATTCTCACCTAACTCATGTAAGGATTGATGACCTAGATGGTTCTGGATCATCAGGATGCTGTTGTCCCCTAATTGATGGTTGCGTAGTTAACATATTGAAATATATTCTCACCAATGGCTTCAAACCTAACTTTACATAACCATACTGCTTTTT
This sequence comes from Aedes koreicus, assembly GCA_024533555.2. Classification (NCBI taxonomy): domain Eukaryota; kingdom Metazoa; phylum Arthropoda; class Insecta; order Diptera; family Culicidae; genus Aedes; species Aedes koreicus. Next base: position 18,723 of record JAHHFK020002588.1, on the reverse strand, counting down.
CCATACTAACCTTGAATGTAATCACCCATATACAGCAACCTCTCCATCCAAAAAAAAAAAACGAACTTTGATCAACGCGCTCTAATTCCCCTTGTCTGTTGTTGTTTTTCTCTTTCCAGCACCCCTCCTACTGTTGCCGCTTATCGCCAATTTGCTCAATTTAGCTCTCAACTCGTCACTACCATCATGTTCATCGTCGTTGTCGTCGTCGCCATCATCACCGCCATCTTTCGGTGGAACTTAGTCTTCTGGAGGCATTCTAATCGAAGGAATCATCGCCGGAAAAACACGTGCACGCATCCCAGTTTCGGGCAGAGACAGAGAATTCAATCGCACCCCATCGCGTAATCAAAAAGCTCAAGCCTAAGGATGCCTAATTCAATTGAACCCGGCCGGAAAAGTTTACCCACATTCAACTCACTAGCACTGTCACACATACACATTCACACAAACACACATACTCGCACACATGAATTCCTTCAAATGCTCGTAAATATTCCAGAATCAGAAAACGTTGTCGTTGCTTGATAGGGGGAGGCGGGAATTAGTACCTTCGTAGATTTCGGTTTCGAAACGTGATTTTCCCCCTTGTGAGCTAATTATTTGCATAATCACGCAAAAGTGGCTCGGTTTTGCGAGTGAGCAATCTGTGCTAGCAGTGAGCAGAGGTTGAGGGAGGGGGGAATTTACCATATTCGAGAAATCCTTCGACGCTGGGTGATGTTTTTGGTTCTTTCGAAGCAAGTGAAATTCAAAAGAGATCATCAACCCTTTAATCTGCTTTAATTTCATACAAGGCCAGTCGGCAGTTTTGGTTTGACTTCACAGGAACTAGAGTCGGATTCGACTCCATTTTGAGTTGAAGTGACTGGCGGAAAAATAATGCGGCAATGAAGTAACTGATTCACGTTTGCACAAAATGTTCAACTTTGGTTGGCAAAACCGAACAGATTTAGCAAAGGCAGCGATGAATACCACTAGCACGCAGAAAAGAAGAAGACACAACAGCCAACAAAAGTTTTTAATAAACTCGAAAGGGAAAATAAGCTTGATGTACAAAATAACAGATTGTAAATATTGATTCGTATTCTAGAGGAAAACTGAGCGAATGAGCGACGAGAAGAAAAGTGCGGGAGCATGCCTGCCGGAAAGTAAGCTGCCAAAGAAAAATAAAATGGATGGCGAAAAGCCGAGAACGGAAAAGTTTTAAACATAAATAGATGTGTTTTACTTACTGGGAAATGTTCTTTTTTTCGTCCCCATTGGGATGTTCACTTGGCGAGTGAGATTTGCGGTGTGTGAAGTTCTATTTGTTTTCTGTAGGGAGGGGGTTGGGGTGAGAATTCGGAGGGAGGGAGGGACGAGTATGTGTGCGAAATATTCACAAATTTTTTTTACTGGAAAGAAATCCCCAAAATGATGGAATGAGAAAAAAAAAGTTTCAAGGAACCGAAAGGTAAGTCTTGGATGAGAAAAGTTGTAGAAAAATGTGACTATTGGAATGCGTTTGTTCACTTAACTCAAAATTGAGTCAAATTCGATTCAAACAGCTAGCATCGACTGAGATTTTCATTAATCTTATAGACCCACATTTTGATAAATTAACTCAATTTTGATCGAAGCGTACCGACCGTGTAATATGCATTGTTACAAAGTGAGTTATGTTACGGCGACACCAGATAATAGTTTTTGTATTTTTTGGCTTGGTTATCCAACTGTTAGTTCTTTACGCATCATATAATAGATACACAATAGAGTGGGAATTAAACGGAATTTGACTAAAGGTTGTCCACGTTAAAAATCATCACATTAGCTATTAGCTGTTAGCTGTTGTATGCACGTAATTTGTTATGGATTTAATGGGCTCATCACAGCATGCTGTGGATTTTACTGTATTTTTTGTTTGTTTGCTTGTTGTAAATTCTTCTTTTCCAATTGAGTAAAGAATGTGCACACCAAAAAGTAGTCAACGGGAAATTAGTGGTATTAAATGGAAAATACCTTGAGAACATCAAAAAGTAAATCATTTATTTTAAGACTTCATAAAAATACAAATATAAAACATATACAGTTAAGTCAGTTTGACCTGTTATATCCAAATGCCCGCACCTTTCTTGTTTGATAATCCTTCCATCGGAGTTTTTGCACAGTGTCATCTGTCACCAATTTTGCAGCTTTCAGCCAGTTACGCCTGAAGCTTTTCTCCATCAATTGCTACGCCATTCGATTTTCGAAGATTCCTCTTGACCAGAGCCCAATACTTTTCGATCGGACGGAGGTTCTGGCGAATTTGGCGGATTGCAATAATTTGGGACAATATTTACACCATTAGCAATGTACCAATCCCTTAGCCAGTTTTCCATAGTGGCAAGATGCCAGGCTCAGGCCAGAACAGCACCGAACCGTTGTGTTCCCGAATGAACGGTCAACAGTCGTTCATTCAGACACTCTGCAACGTAAATTTGTCCATTTAGAGTGCCAGTCGTGATGAAGATGTCGCTTCTGAGACCGCATCGACATATTGCCTGCCATACGAGGTATTTTTTTGGGAACTTCGGCAATTTTTTTTTGCTAAAAACGATCAGCAACATTTCCTCTTTGCAACGAGGTATAAAACTGTAGTCCCGGTATCTGCTTAAAGTCAGCTTTGCAATATGTTTCGTCGTCCAATATTATGCAGTCGTATTCCTTCAGCATAGTGTCATATAATTTTCTCGATCGAGATTTTGCGCTCTTGTTCTGGCTGTCGTTACGATTTGGAGCAACACCTACTTTGAACGATTTCAAGCCTGCACTTTTCTTCACTTTCTGGACGAACGATGGAGACATTTTCACTTTTTTCGCCACATCCCGAACGGAGATATTTGGTTTCTTCTTAAATTCTTTAATCACTTTTCTCCTCCTCGCGGATGAAACGAGAATCATGGTTACCTCCGAACCGACCTTTTTCTTTAAAGTTAAGCGCTGCTGAAAGTTTTTTAGCACTTTAGTAACCGTCGATCTTGCGATTTTTAATGATTCTGGCAATATCGCCGTGCGACATATCTGGATTTTCCACTCTTTGTGCAAAATTGCTTCGCGCACGCGTTCTTGATTCGACGCCATTTTACTGAATAAAGGTTACTGTAGCCAAACGACGTCTTCATCATAGCACACATACATTAATATTCATGTAGTAGTGATCGGATTAGCAAAGCGTACACGGAGAAGACTGCATTAGGGCATTTCCGACGACTACTTTTTGGTGTGCACATTCTTTATTTGGACACATCCAAAGTAACAATTTTAGTTTCACTTTCGAGCTCTAGCGGTTAACGCGACCGGTCAAGTTTTTTTCTAGGTGCGATAATCCAGTGCAAGTTCGGACGTTGCCAAGGTGACGAAAAAGTTTATTCTAGAGGAGGTGCGAAGATTTCCCTCTAATTTTAGAATGCTGAATTTGAAAAGAAGTATCAGTCGCGGTAGAGATAAAGTTTTGTCTTTTTTTGTGTGCCATATTCCTCATCGTGTGGTTACGGTGGTTACATCGTAGTACGTGGTGTGTGTGCGTGTATTAGGTTGCGCTGCAGGCTGGAGCGAAAAAATATTGAAGGTGAGGAGGTGGATGCAAAACGTGATGAGGTTCCTATCACAGCTGCTAGTAGAAACAGAAATGTTGTGCAGCCAGTATCAAGTGCAATTGGGAATAAGGCCGGTTCCGTGACATCAGCAGCATCGCGCAAGTCAGTCAAAGCACGCCTGGTCGTGGAACTGCAACAAATTGAAGCTGAGGAAGCGCTAATGCAAGAAGAGATGCGTCGTAAGCGGGAATTGTCGATGAAGAAGTTTTGTGTACTGAAGGAGATGGCCGATCTGGAAGCCAGTGACGAGTCCGCCGTTGATCAGCAGATAACGCATCGTGAAATGGAGCATAGGTTGAAGCACGGTAACGAAAACCATGCAGAGGAATCGCATTTGTGAAACAAAGAAGTAAGCTTAGTTCATTGCCGGAACACCGTGAACACCGATGTCCCAAGTGAGGAAAATACGTTCGACTTTGAATCGGATGGCGAAGACTCTGAACTTGAAGATAGTGAACTGAAATTACAGTCCGGTGGAGAAAACGCATATGATAGACAACGCAAACCGCTGAAAACACCGACCAGGAAAATTACACACTGTGGAAGTAGCAAGCGACAACAAGCTTTGGCAAGCAAAAGAAAATTGTCCAAGGACGAGCTAGCGGCACGACAGCTTATTCCCCGCGAGCTACCCAAGTTCAGTGGTAATCCGAAAGGAATGGCCACTGTTTTTATCGACGTATGGGGACACGACGGCCATGTGTGGATACACAGAAGCCGAAAATATGATTCGCCTGAGAAATTTTCTGAAAGCAGATGCGTTCAATGCTGTTCGAAGTTTCTTGATGCGACCTGAAACCGTTCAAGGGGCGATTAGTGCGCTGAAGTTGCGATTCGGCAGACCGGAGACGATCATCGAGTATTTGAAGGGGAAAATAATTTCAATGCTTACCATCAAGCCAGACGCGATGGACAAGCTGATCGACTATGTAATATTCATTCGGAAGTTGCCATAAAATAAATAAATCGGCCAGCTCACGGTGGTTCGTTGGTGCCAGAAGTAACTGGAGGATTCGAACCATGCCCTGCATGTAAAGGTCGCTGCAAATATTTGGGAAAATGCAAGCGATTTCTGGATTTGTCACATAAAGGAAGATGGACAACAGTTCCCGGATTCCATTTTTGCCGCAAGTGTCTACGCCAGCACAAAGCTGGTTGCAATTCTCGAGAATGTCAAAAAACGAAAGGATGCACCTTCAAGCATCACGTGCTGCTGCACAAAGAGTTGGCTGTGCCAGCTACTTCCAGCAGCGGTATAACCAACAAAGGTGAACTTCCAAAGCAGAATGAGGAGCGCAAGTTCAAAACACACCAATCAGATGCAGGTCCGGGCTCATTTCGGTACTTGCCTGTTACATTGTTTGGAGGAGGATCCAAGTTCAGGTTCAGTGCAACGCCTTTATAGATGAAGGGTCAAGGCTTACACTCATTGATCAGCAGCTTGTCCTAGCCCTGAAACTATCTGGGAAAGCCCTTTCACTGTGTCGCAAGTGGACTGGAGGTACACATCGTTACGAAGCTGAGTGACAAAGCATCAACGTTGGAATTTGTGGAGTATTTTTACAAGTTAAAATGAATTAGTTAACAAATCGTTTGCCAAATCTTGAGATATTGTAGTGCAAGCGTGTGATTAGTTTTATTGAATTGTTGTTGTTCTTATATTCATTGGTTCGAAAAAAATAACTAAAAAAATGCATGTTATGGTGAAGAATGAGTAATGGAAATGCATCCAAGTGTGTATAAGGAGAAAGCCTCGGAGTTTAAAAAGACGTCGTTATTGGAATCCTCATTGTGAAAAGTCACGGAAAACCCTTCGGTGGAAATTACTTGCGAAGTGAGGGCTAGCTCGCTAGTTGCGTCCTCTTTCGCCGGCACCGACATTCTGGGAATCGCAGGAACGCTGGAGAGCTCTGTGTCGATCAAGAGTGATATCGTGGTCAGTTTAAAAGTTCAGATGAATTGATACCTGATTGTGATATTGAACCAAACGTGCCATTGGAGTAAACGTGGACAATGTTCCGGAGAATATGCTGTTCCTGTTAAATATTGAGTTAAAGCTCATCATCTGGCAAAAACTAAGGGCAAAAAGTTGTAGTCGTTGTTAACCACTGAAAATTATATGGATAGGATGTGGAGCAATGGAAATGTCGACTGTGGTGGATGGAATGCTGAAAAACACTACGATCGGCCCTCGCGTAATAGTAACAGAAGCTCAGGAAACAAGAGACATCGGTGAGATCGTTCAAAACTTTATTATAATGGTATTTAAATTTCTATTATATTCCATTTTAAATAACTCGGAGCGTATGGTACGCTATGTCCATGCATCCTTCCTCCTCTGAAGATTCACAGAATTTGTAGAATGAATGCAGCAATGTCCGAAAAAGCTATCAATCTTCGATCGGACTTGATTTCCTTTTGGAAAAATGGAGGATTATTATTATTAACATTCGTTTTGGATAAAGGCGGGAAGTTCTAACTGTAACAGGAGCAATAGGAACCTTCGGTTGCACGATTTGTTCTCCATTAGTCTGAACATTTTTTAATCTTGTATCTTGTCGAGTTGACTTTAGTTATCTTACGGCGCACTTTCGATGAAGAACGTTTTCTTTTTTGAGGATCCGGTGCCTGTGCCACCGTAGAATCACCTTCGGAGCGTCCAATGACCCTGGAGCGTCCAATGACCCCAAGTAACAATTTTAGTTTTATTCCAGCCGTATAGCGCTCCTCCCGGCTTTGTTAGAAATACATTCAAAACTGTTTTGTCTACCCACACCTCCTCTATGCTTCTTTAAAGCCGAAATTTGTACAAAATGGCCCAATCTATGGACGATTGTGAGAATAAGTTGATAAAACCTTTGTAGGACCTTGGAGATTTTGAAGATGTGTGAAAGACGTTATGACCACTTGAGAACCGTCATGAAACCTATTGGCTGCCAGGAAACCAGCATACGGCCAAATGGCCATCAAACTTCACTGTGATATCGAGGTTGGTTTTTGTTGTTCTGCGTTGTTCTCGATTCTCTGCTCTTCTTAAAGGGTGTATTCGATAAAAATGGCACACAGAAAATCTTCTGTAACTTTTGAATCGTATGAGTAAAAAACCTAGAAATTTGAGTAGATCTTATCCATAGTGTATTATTTACATCTGCCAAGTTTCATAGTTATACATTCAGTAGTTCCAGTCATGTCGTCGAAACAAGAAATTGTCCGTGAGAAAATTTTGTGCACTCACAATCAAAATCCAGGGGCGTCCCACCGGTGGATTGCTAAAAGGCTTGGAATTGCAAATACAACTGTGTCTCGTGTAATAAGAACCTTCAAGGAGCGTCTGAGTGTCAAAGGAAGGAAGGGAGTGGTCGTAAAAGTGGTCCAATGGACAGTAAAATGGCCAGGAAAGTCGTACAACAATTCAAGAACCGTCCAAACATGTCAATTCGAGATGTCGCTAAAAAGTCTAAGGTGTCAGTCGGTTTTGTGCAGAAAACCATGAAGCGTGCTGGGTTACATGTTTACAAAGTGCAAAAAGCCCCAAACCGGAATGAAAAACAAAACATCACTGCGAAAACCCGCGCCCGGAAACTTTACACGAAGCTGCTCACCAAATCCGGTTGCATCGTGATGGATGACGAAACATACGTCAAGGCCGACTTCCGTCAACTTCCTGGGCAAGAATATTTCGTTGCCAAGTCGAAGTTCGATGTTCCGGAGGATGTTCGAAAGAAGAAACTATCGAAATTTGCAAAGAAGTTTCTAATCTGGCAGGCGATTTGCGGATGTGGTGAAATAAGTGCTCCCTTCATCACTTCCGGAACAATAAACGGTGCGATTTACACGGAAGAGTGCCTTAAGAAGCGTCTCTTGCCATTCATTAAGAAGCACAAAGGATCAACTCTGTTTTGGCCTGATCTAGCATCCTGCCACTACGCTCGAAACGTATTGGAGTGGTACCGAGCCAACGGAGTCAATTTTGTGCCAAAGGATATGAACCCACCAAATTCACCGGAACTTCGTCCAATTGAAAAATTCTGGGCAATTATGAAAACGGAACTTCGCAAACATCCCAAAACTATAAAAACAGAGCTAGAATTGAAGAAAATTTGGGTAAAAACAACAAAAACACTGGGAAAATCGGTTGTACAAAATTTGATGGGTGGAGTGAAAAGGAAGGTGCGGGCATTCGGGATGGGAGACGAAATTGAATAAAACAAATGTTGTAAATCAAAACTCATTAGTAGTTCTTCATTCCCTGAAAATTTCAAGAAAATCCGATAATCAGTTTAATTTTGATGAGTATATATGTGTGTGCCATTTTTATCGAATACACCCTTTAAAGCGCATGATTCTTCAGGATGTAAGAACAGTCGAAGAACTTCAGTTACAATCTTTATATGTGATTCAATTCTCAGAAAAATAAAAATATCTACAGGGATTGCCTGTGGAATCATACTCCAAATGTTCGTCCGCGAATACTGATTGGCTTGAAACACGCGAATCTATGTTGATACGTAAATGTCGTGAAGAAACATGGGTGAGCCGATTGCCGTAAAAACTAACCTCGGCTGGACGATATTCGGTGGATGGACAGCGAGAAACTCTTTAACCAGTCACACCTATCACATTTGTACCTGTAATGAACAAGCTGTAATGCATTTGAACCAGATGGTTAAAGATTATTTTACCATCGATAATTCAGTTGTCAAATCGAATTATCTCGAACGGCTTTCCAAAGATGACGAACGAGCTATGTCTCTATTAGAGTTTCGCACACACTTAAATGGAACACGGTATGAAACGGGTTTGCTGTGGCGATCCGATAAAATTCGACTGCCAGACAACAAAACAGTTGCAGTTCGCCGTTGGAAATGTTTAGAGAAGCGCATGGAGAAAGATACGGAATTGGCAAAGACCGTGAATGAGACAATCGCGGAGAACAAGTCAAAACACTACATCCGCCAATTAACCTCGGAAGAGCTTTCGGAAAAGTATGAGAGAGTATGGTACCTGCCGATTTTTCCGGTAAACAACCCCAATAAACCAGGAAAAGTGCGGATTGTTTGGGATGCGGCTGCCCCAGCGTTTGGCTCATCTCTGAACTAAGCTCTCCTTCCCGGTCCAGATCAGTTGGCTTCATTAGTGAGCATCTTGTACCAGTTTCGTGAGCATCAGATTGGCTTGTGTGCTGACATCCGCGAGATGTTCCGCGAGAGCACGTATGTCATGCAAGTGATGACGTTTGGGGCATGCTGTTCCCCCCAAACGGCTCAGTTCGCAAAAAAACAAAAAATGCCGATAGGTTTGAAGAAGAATATCCGGAAGCGGTGGAGGTTATCAAAAAAGGACACTACGTGGACGACATGGTGCTAAGCGTTGAAACGGAGCAGAAAGCAGTTGCACTGGCTGAGTCCGTTCGTTTTATTCACATGCAGGGTGGTTTTGAAATTCGCAACTGGCTTTCCAACTCAACGATGGTACTCTCCAAAATGAATGCTGGAAAGTTTGCCGAAAAGGATTTAAACATAACTTCAGACCTGGTGAGTCACAAAATCCTTGGCATGTGGTGGGATACACAGAACGATGTGTTCAAATAGAAGATCTGCCGGGCGAGATTTGATTCTGCGCTACTCGAAGGAAGTCGATGCCCAACTAAACGGGAGATGCTTCGCACATTGATGATCCCTTAGGACTCATCGATCACTTCTTAATCCTGCTTAAAATTCTACTCGAAAAGGTGTGGCGTGCAAATATTGATTGGGAGGAGCACATTCCTGAACATTTGTTTGAGAGATGGCGTAATTGGCTCCGTCTGCTCCCAGAGTTAGAGAATCTACGAGTTCCAAGGTGTTATCGGCAAACCGTATCGTTGATGGAAGCTGCAACGATCGAGATGCACATTTTCGTCGATGCAAGCGAAAGTGCTATGGCAGCTGCTGTGTTCTTGCCATTTGTGAAAGGTGACCAGGTAGAATGTTCACTAGTTGGAGCCAAGACTAGAGTTGCACCGATAAAATACACTTCTACCCTACGCTTAGAACTGCAATCCGCAGTTCTTGGGTGCAGATTGTTAGCAAGCGTTACGCGAAACCTGACGATAAAAATCTCCAAGCGTACATTTTGGACAGATTCAAGAAACGTTCTATGCTGGCTTCAAGCTGACCACAAACGCTACAATGCTTTCGTCGGATCGAGAATTAGCGAAATTCTGGAGTCCACAGATAATCAAGAGTGGAGATGGGTTCCAACCCGATCTAACGAAGCCGATGACGGAACTAGATGGCTAGATCGACCCGATTTATCATTGAAAAGTAGGTGGTTCAAGGGTCCCAAATTTTTTATGCAAGGAGAAGAAGCATGGCCCACACTCCAAAAGAATCCCATGTTAACCATGGAAGAGATGAGGCCCAGTATACTACTCCACTTTCAAATTCCAGAGCCGGCTATCGACGTAAACAGATTTTCGAGTTGGCGCTGATTGTTAGCAGTGACTGGCTACGTATTTTAATCTTCAGAGACGTTGTAGGAAGGATGCACTAATCACTGGGCCGCTATCCCAAGAAGAACTTCGCCGAGCAGAAGAATTTCATTACCGACGATCGCAACGGGACGTATACCAGGATGAAGTCGCTATCTTAGAAACGAAAACAGCATCAGTAAAATAAATTCCAAAAACGAGTCTTAGGTACAAGCTCTCCCCATTTTTAGATGGATCTGGCGTATTGAGGATGAAAGATAGAACCAATGTTTGCACATATTTGCATAGTGACGCAAAAAATCCAGTTGTTCTTCCGCCAAAGCACCCAGTAACATCACTACTCCTTGCCGACTATCATGAGAAATTCCAACACCGCAAATATGAGATCGTTGTCAAAGAAAACCGCCAGAAGTACAGCATTTTTCGTCTAAGACAAACACTCACTACGATCCGAAAAAACTGCCAGTATTGTAAAAATCGAGACGCTCTTCCTCAACCACCAGAAATGGCAGATATTCCTGCGGCAAGACTGTCTGCGTTCACAAGACCGTTTGCACACGTTGGTGTCGATTATTTTAGCCCAATAGAGGTAACTGTTGGTCGAAGAGTCAAGTAAACATGGGGAGTTTTACAGACTTGTCCGCATATAAGAGCCGTCCATGTCGAAGTAGCTCACTCCTTGTCAACTAGTTCCTGCATAATGACATTGAGGAACTTCACGGCACGGAGAGGAACGCCTGTCAGCTTCTACAGTGACAGGGGTACGAACTTCGTGGGTGCAAACCGGGCGCTTAAGGAGATTTATGAAGCTATCGACCAAAACCGACTAATGCGTGAGTTCGTCACTTCATCCACGGCTTGGCAGTTTAACCCACCAGCGTCACCGCATATGGGAGGTAGTTGGGAACGTCTAGTACAATCGGTCAAACGGAACCTAGCCGAGGATGAGAAGCTGAGAAATGCGCTGACGGAACTCGAAGGCTTGCTTAACACACGTCCACTGACACACGTGCCCATTGACGACGAGGCGGCGCCAGCGCTAACACCCAATCACTTTCTTTTGGGTTCTTCTGATGGTTCGAAGCCGTTGACGACGTATGACTCGAACACAGTGGTATTAAGGCGAGGAGTTCTGACGTCTCAGTGGTTGGCTAATCTGTTTAGGAGATACTGGGTCAGGGACCACCTACCGGACATAACACGGCACACAAAATGGCATGAGAAGGTAAAACCTCTTGAGGTAGGTAATATTGTAGTAATTGTGGACCATGAGCACCCCAAAAACTGTTGGCCCAAGGGACGGGTCATTAGAGTAACCAGTAGTGGAGGACAAACTCGTAAAGCTACCGTGCAAACAGCTCATGGAGTCTACGAACGACCTAAAGTGAAGCTAGTGGTATTGGATATTCGGCGCAAGGTGGAGTAAGCGGAACCGGAAGACCAGTTCCACATACCGGAGGAGTGTGACGTCCCTCGGACGGTGCGCACCTTTATCATAACACCCTGCTTTAGTCGACTTCAAAACAATAGATCTCACACTGACATCTGAACAGAAAGGTCAATATGCTGAGGTGAATTGATTTGAGAAGCTAGTGTGTTTTGCGATCAGTGCTCTGTGAGGTCGAGTAAAGTTTAATTTATTTAAGATTTGATAAATTAATGGTTAAGTAAATAAAGTTAGTATCTAAGATTTCTCTATGCAGCTTAAAATTAACTTATTCTATTCATCTTAAAAGTATCGTTCAACATTGGCGGTTGTTATTATGAAATTGCTTGTTCTATAATTGACTATTCTAATTCGGGTAAGAACAAAAGACAAGCATGCAATGAATTCAGCTTATCCTAAATTTGTTATTCCCATAATTTCATGCACATGCAGTACTGTCGATCTAAGAAAGGAATTGTGGTAGACGAGTTACGAGGAGGCACTAAACGTAAGAAAGCAATAATTATGGAATTGAATTATTACATTTAAAATTGGTTCACCTTAAAGGAAATTTTAAACAACCAAATATTCCTGTGGTGGTTAATCTTTTCGGAAACATATCCTCCAGTTGGCACGGCAATCCATAATTTTATTCTTTTCCATTGAGGTATGATAAGATATTACTGCATTTAACTTTGCTTCATTAATTAAAATCACTGTAGCCCCCATGAGGACCACTACAAATGGTTATTGCGGTGCAAGGAAACGGAACAGCATATCAAAATTTTATACATTCTATTCTTTATATGATATTTAATTTCAGATTATCCGTGGAGTTCCCATGTTTTGTAAAATAATGTTTTACTAATTTTTTTCGTAGCTATGATATGTGTTAACTTCCAAGTTCTGAATGGATATTCAAACCTTTGTATAATTTTTATTTTTATTTTATTTTTTTTTTTTCGGAGGAGGGAAAAGCCCATTTCAGGGGAGCTTAAGCTTTTTTTTCTAAAATGGGCATAAAACCTCCTCATCTTTAGGTACCAACAGATTACATTCCAAATGATACAATCAGCTCTTAAAACTAACATAGAATATTCTTAATTTCTAATCACTATACTATACTATCCTAACCTATCTGAGCAATTCAAGAAATCTACTTTTGTTACCAGAACGAGACAAGTGAAAGTCGAAGACATTATAACAGCGATTGAACACACGACACATACTACTAATCGGCTCATTATAACCATAATTAGTACGGAAAGTAGAAATACGAAAAAACTGATGTGTGCGGAGAGGGCGACGACGAATATCAAAGTTCAACTCAGCTAGCACAGAAGGGCAATCTATATGACACAGAAAAACATCGGACACGAATGAAGCCTTTGTTGCAATTCTGCGAGTTTCGAGAAGATCGAGGCCGATGAGTTTACAACGATCTTCATAACTGGGAAGGTTAAAAGGATCATTCCAGGGTAATCGCCGCAGAGCATAGCGGACAAACTTGCGTTGAATTGCCTCTATTTGCCGTATGTCGTTTTGGTAGTATGGAGCCCATACAACTACTGCATATTCTAGTATAGAGCGGACCAGTGAACAATATAGTGTCTTTAGGCAATGAATATCGGAGAAGTATTTTGCAGCACGGAAAATGAAGCCCAGGCATTTTGAGGCTTTGGAGGTAATGTAAGCCACATGGTACTTAAAAGTTAAACGCGAATCCAGAAGAATGCCTAAATCCTTAACTGTGTCCTCACGTTTTAGGGATGTTCCTGCGATAGTGTAGTTAAATAACTCCATAGAGCGTTTTCTGGTGAAGGAGATTACCGAGCATTTTCCAGCATTCAGGCTCATATGGTTTGTTAAGCACCATGTAGAAAAACTGTCAAGTTCCCGTTGTAAAAACTGTGCGTCTTCAGGGCAGGTTATTACGTAGTATAGTTTGAAGTCATCAGCATATGAGAGCTTGAAACACTTAAGTACTAGGTTAACATCATTCAAGTATAGCAGGAATAAGAAAGGTCCAATATGACTGCCCTGTGGAACACCAGATGTGACAGGGAACGGTTCCGATGTTGTGTTTCCAATTTTGACTGCCATAGAACGACCAACTAGGTAGGAACTAAGCCAATCTAGTAACGTACTGGAGAAACCAAGACGATCGAGTTTAGCTATCAAGATTTCATGGTTAATTTTATCAAACGCTGCAGAAAAATCGGTGTAGATTGCATCGACCTGTTTATGAGCTTCTATAGTTCTGATGATGAAGGATGTGTAGGAAACCAGATTAGTGCAGGTGGATCTTTTTGGCATGAATCCATGTTGAGTCTCGGAAACATAACTGAGACAATGGTGCTTCAGAAAGTCGAGAACTATTAGCTCAAAAAGTTTAGACGTGGCACACAAAGCGGCGATTCCTCTGTAGTTGGACACTTGTCGTTTATCGCCTTTTTTATGCACAGGGAAAACAAATGATTCCTTCCAAATACTTGGAAAGGATCCAGATGAAAGAGAGCGGTTGAAAATAACTGTCAAAGGAATCGAGAGTGCAGCACTACACCTTTTCAACACAATGGATGGTATGCCGTCAGGACCGGGATTTGAAGAACATTTCAAGCGAGCACAAGCGGATACAATAGTATCAAGTGTTATTAGTGGATGAGGACCAATGGCAGGACGTGGAGGTACATTGGCTACAGCTTCGGACAACTGATGCTGGTCAAGCGTTTCGTCTGTAAATACTGCTGAGAACTGTTCCCTGAAGAGGTCGCTTATGGACGACAGAGAGGAAGCTTCTTTCTCGCCAAACTTCATGATTGTGGGTAGTCCTATCTCCTTCCGTTGTTCGTCGATGTAAGACCAAAATTTTCGAGGGTTGAGTTTTAGATTTCGTTGAGTCTGCTGCAAGTAGCTACGAAACAATTCCTTGTTGAGCTGTTTGTATCTGTTGTTGCAAGCGATGTAGTATGACCGCGTGTAGGAGTTACGGTTCTTTGAGAATTGTTTAAGAGCAGATCTTTTAGCTGACTTCAGACCTCTAAGAGTTCTATTTGACCAGGGAGGATACTTCGGAGTTTTGCAGACGATTTTTGGTGTAAATTGATCTATGGCGAAGTGTACAACGAAAGTATAAACTTCGACCGTTGTTTCAATTGTTAAGTTTTGAAACATATCATCCCAGTTAATTGAAGATAAAAAGAGGCTCATTTTGGTGAAGTCCGTTTTCCTGAAGTTATAACGAATCACTTCAGAGGTAGAGATGAATTCGTATGGCATGCATTCATTCACAAACAAGTGAAGGGCTGGATGATGCTGACATGTTTTCACCAATGGGGATGGGACTTCGGCAACAGTAATGTCTCGGCTGAGATCTTGGGTAACAAAGCAGAGGTCAAGCATACGACCGTTAGAGTTATAGACGGAGTTGAGTTGGATGAGTCCTGCCGTACTGTAATCATCCAAAAGCTGTTTCTGAACTGAGCTCATCGATGAGTGAGCAAGGTTGGGATAGAGATATACCGATGGACCTTGAGTCCAGCTGACGGAGCGCATGTTGAAATCACCCATGATGAGTATCTTATCTGCTAGAGTCATACGAGAAGTAATCCATTCCAATGATTCGCAATGTTGGGATGCCAATGTTGCATCGTTGACACGGTCAGGAGGCAGGTAGATAACACAGATGAATAAACTATAGCCTGAGACAAACAGTTCTACCCAAGCCTGTTCGACTGAACTGCTGTTTGGAGGTTGCAATGAACGACATTTATAATTGGAGCGGACAGCCAATAGCACACCACCACCGGTGCTTTTTGTACTGGAGAGTCTTGAGCGATCAGAACGGAAAACAGGATAATAGCATGCTAAGCCAATTACACTAGAGTTTCGTTGATTTTGGGGAGCAGCTACGGGTATATCGATTGGACTTTGAGTTGGTTGGTTGATACATTCAGGTAGTACGTTTGGAATCGTCATTGGAGAAATGCAATGAGTGGGCACGTTAGAGATGTTGTAGTTATTGTTAATGTCAGGATACTGTAGTACGATTTGACCAGAAGATGTTGGCTTGGAACTGGGCGTATTGGTTGGATTCATTCGTTCCTCGATGCTTGTTTGTACGGTGCTTGACAGTGGGTGATGTGACATGACAGTTGCCGATGTGGTACTAATAATTCTGATGTTGGCGCAAGAGGTAGACGTTGTTTTTGATACTTTGGCGGTGGATGAATACTCTGGTGTGGTGAGCAGGATGGAGTCATTGAGGTTAGAAAAAGCAGAATGGCTAGAGGTAGTAGGCCGTTTTCAGCGGTGTTCTATTATTTTGGTCTAGTTTTATAACAGTTCCAAAAATATAGACCACCAAAAATAGATCAACTATTTTCCATTTTCACCGCCATTGTTCTAAATTTTGTATGGTGACGTCCATGTGTGTGTTTTGTTTTGGAACTACGCCTGCTTCGTTTGGATTTGGTTTGTGTTGATTCAACTCGTTCGACATTTCGAAATAATTCCTAAAAGTTTCCGAGATTCACGAGTCAAAAGGTGCCGATTTCTGTTGGCGCTGGGTGAATATTGTGTGGTACAACGTGGATAGATAGCCAACACTGCCAGTAACGCCCGTTACGTCCCTTAAATATGGTCTACCTTGTACGCATATCTTTGGAATATCACTATCACAGTAGGCATAGACTCATGACTAAGCATCTCCCCTCTTCTTGTCTGTCAGTGAACGAGGTAAGATCTTCCTAAAGTATAGTGCAGCGCGTTGGGTGATTCCTTAGTTCCCGGATATTCACAAATATTAAGATGAATGATTGGTTCCAGATAGTGAAGGTTATTCCTAGAGTCAAAGTGTCGTTTGTCACTTTCTCACTTTTATCATTTCACCAAGAGACATACCTCACTTCAACTCTCGGAATAACCATCAGTATTGAATTCCGCGGCTGCTTCGTGCTGTTTTATGGTAGACGATGTGGAGGATTTCCGTCTTGCTGAATCAGTCAAAACTGGAAATTAATTTCCATGGAAATTTCCTTTTTAGGAGGAAGCTCTCATGCGCGTAACTATGAATGTTTGACTGGATGAGAGTACGGCACTAGCTGACATAAAGGATCGGTATTGAGCTGGGTAATCTGCCGCTCCAGTTCAACTCTATTTTAACAACGATTTCGGGCCTGAATAAAGCATTCCAACCGGCTGAAAACCCTGAAACTCCATTGCTAACAGGTTTCCTACGACAGGACTCTCTACAAGTCCCAATGCAAAAAGTTCGCGTTTCTTAGTCAGTTGAGCATCACGTCCTCAAGTAATACACTTGTTCGGAACGAAAGTATTAAAAGGAAACGAACTTCCATGGTTTCTTGCAGATGATCATCAAAAACCCATCAGAATATATTCCATCAGTTCCGCGAAACGATATAGTAAGTGGAATAAAAGTCTGGAAACGCCGGAAGACGATGTTGAAATCAAAATGTTCTGAACAACTAGACAGGATGTTGAGACATTCATTATAACATAACTTATTCATCTTCCCGATTGGCACCGGAGGACGTGCAGATGATGAAATTGAAAGAGAAAACACCGTTGCGTTTAGACTTAGAACTTCGTATCTTTGTTTTTTTTTTTTAAATAAATATCAATCATATTAGTTTTAGGTTAATTTGGTAATAACATGTAGTTGAAGGGCATGAGGAATATAGATAGAGAAATCAGGTATCTTTGAGTATCTGATGTGACTTTATATATAATGTCAGAATTAGTGCACTGTACAGCTGAACAGCAACTTTGTGTATAACGTTCAAACCAGCAGTAAAAACAATTGTCATTTGAATTTCCCAGTTTTGAACTGGAACAAAACTAAAAAATTTCAATTTTAGAAAGGTTACATTATTCAGGATTAAACGAGAGAATATCCTGGATCTTTGCGCTGGATTTCAATACAAACAATAGAACTGGAACAATTTTAGGTGGAGTTTTACCTCTGTTTGTTTTCTGTTCACCCAGGTCGAGGGAACCTGTATTAGAGGTGTCTCCATTTACCATGTACTGGAAGTAATATCTCAGCAGAAGAAATGATACACGTTTTGCCGAGTTGAAAAATCCCTAATATCCCGCACCCAAGCTCGCGCAATTTCTAAAAGGTCGCATAGGTTTCACAAGCCTTTTTTAGACTTTTTATTTGATTGCGTAAGGTGTGAGATGTTTGGGATTTTTCAGCTTGGCAAAACTTGTGTCACTCTTCCTCTTGTGTACCTATTTCAATTTACCCCAAGGTGTGTAAACTTGTGGTGCTAGTTGAAATGCTTCAAATACCTTGGAAAAATCATATTTGTAACTGGAATTTTAAAAAGCATCTTTCTTGCTAGCCTTCATATGCTTCCAAAGTGCACAAAATTCAATGTATGGGAAATACAACTTTTTGATGAAGACTCAAGCAACGTGTAAAACATATGTGTTAGCAAAATCACGCATGATAAAAATAAACGAAGCTATGAAAGCACGTAAGGCTTGTTTTAACAACATGTCATAGCTGTGACAATATGTGTTAACGTATCTAGTATACTGAAAAAAAATCATAGGGATGGATTACTTCCGCTAGAAGTTCACCCTTCCTTTTCAACTTACCCATAATGATCGTAACACTTTAGCCATATTCACAAAACTTCATCAATAATCAAAGAACTTCATAATATAGTTCGCAGAAATTCTTCAAACTTCGTAGAGCTGCTGCAAAGTTGAACTTACATATTTCTCAAAATATCAGTTTAGTTCAAAGAACTTCAGTGTTCAGAATTCCACCATTGCCAGCCGAACTCCATAATGTTTAAAAAAAAGCTATGATAAAGTTCAAAGAGCTTAAGAAAAATAAAAGAGAACTTGAGCAAAGTCAGTAATCTGGTTGGTAATACCGTAATATTGTTTTCAGACTTACCGAAAAACGAGCGAGCGATCCACGCGGTTGTGCACTTTGCCCTTGTTGTTGTTTTACACCATTTTTTTTCAGCTGCCTAAACAAATTTAGAACGCTCTGGATTCCATTCCAAATTCGGAACAAAATAAAACAAAGCGTATGACAGTTTTATTTTTTTACATCGAAACTGTTCGAAAATGAAATTTGGAACGCACCGGTGAAAATGGAAAATTTCGTTTGGTCTATTTAATTGTCAAAATTTAGAATAGACCACGACCGCTGAAAACGGCCT